>CAWUHX010000011.1:1353748-1656248 GCA_963922205.1 Romanomermis culicivorax | reverse complement strand
AGTAGTCTGTTATTTTGATGACTATGTAAGAGGTGGTCTTATAGGCAAAAGAAAGAAATATTCCAGCTATATGTTCTACAGTAAATGATTGTTCTAGCATATACGTATAGAATCTAGAGAAAATAAACGTGTTTGTGTGTTATAGTAATCTTTGAGATCAAAGCTAGGGAAAATAATTGTGTTTGTGCATTGTAGTAATCTTCAAGGTCATAGTACCCTTCCCCCTGGGTTACCTCTGAGGAAGAAGAAGAAGAAGAAGAAAAAAAACACTTGATAATAATAATATTTCCAATGAAGAGGCAACTATTTTAGATTATGACAATGATGAAAATGATCAATACAAATGTTATACACTGCACAGTTCGGATGAAGAAGAAATTTATGAACCAGTTCAAATTGATGGTGGTGCGGTATAACAAACTCATCTTTTGTTGCCGACAATTTTTTTGAGTTAGGTCAACCCAGTACTGTGAATTTTGGGCATTTTAATGCCGTGGGTCGCGAGTACTCTTTAAGATTTCGTGATACTGAAGGTATGGATGATCAGCAGTCCCTTTAAAACAAATACAGCCATATATTATGATGCATTTTTGTTTGACCAGCTCAACAGAATATAAAAGTTAGTTTCCACCCTAATGACAAATTGAAAAATGGATTTTTCACAGTTTTATGTAACATTACTGAGCAATGCTCAGAGTGATCCAAATAACTCTGCTTCAAATTTTAGTATCAGGTTGCGTCATAGATTTATTTTGCAGGGTGAATGAGAATGTGCACTTTGTGAATTCATCTACCCTAATAGGTGGTTCAATATAACACCTAGTGATAGTGTAATAAAATTTTATGATCTTCAGACAAATACTAGGCAACTACTACAAGTACCTTCTACGAGGTATGAATCTGTCATAGATTTAATTGAAGCTATTCAACAATCTATCAGGTTGTTGAGCGAACAGGAAAAAGTTCCATATAATGAGTTTATTGAATTTTTGTATAGGAGATTAGCCAGAGTGGTGGTTCTGAAAGTGAACTTGACTACAATCAAGAGCATAAAATTAAGTGATCCTTTACTGTATCTATTGGGCTTTGAAAAATCACAACTAGAAACAACTACATCTGAAAAAATGAAAATTGCTGCTGCACTCCCTGCTGAAATGAAGGCTGGTCTTGATGACATGTATGTTCATTGTAACATCATGGAACAACAGATTGCTGGTGATATTTTAGCCCCTCCTTGGTATTATTAATATAGAGGGAGCTTTTAGTGACATTATGGATAAGATATATATAGCTCTTCACTATGTGCCTGCACTCATAAAAGATATTGATTCTATTGAAGTTTCAATTAGATCAGATCAAGACAAACCCATAAAATTTGTCACTGGTAAAACAATTGTGAAGTTACACCTTAGAAAGCAAAGCTTATTCTGAAAATGCAAGTACAAAATATTACTGTAACTGCTGAACTTTGCTGCTGACTCAATCTCCACTCACTTGTTAAAAAATTGGATGATTCTAAACTGACAATGGGAAAATTGCAGTCACTAATTTGGCACCTTCATGATACAAAATGTTGTCTAGTGTTGTACAAAAATGGCAAGGTTGTATGTGTGGGTATTAAGGCAACTCAGCAGGCTGTGAAAAGTATAGATTACACTACAAAAATACTTCTCAAACATGGCTATCGGCCAAGACCCAGGAAATTTAGAATGTGCAATGTTGTCAGGTCATATGCCTTAGATCACTGTATAAATGTTGAGGAATTCTATAACACTCATAGGTGTCAATGTGATTATTCTCGTGAATTATTTCCTGCACTCAAATATACAATTAACAATCAGGACTTATGTGCATTGATTTTCCATAATGACAAGATTATTATTACAGGTGCAAAACCTATAATGAACTACAAAAAAACTTCAAAGAGTTACTTGTCAGTTTTCAAAGTTCATGAGTAAGTACTAGTATGATTCAATTACAGTACTACCCACTGGTATAAATATATGAAGTCAATAGGTGAAACATTCATTCTCTAAAATGGAGCTTTGCAACTTATGTGGGAAAACTCCTGTGCATTCTGTGCATTATGCTGTGTGTAATTATGTTCAGAGGTAGATACAGAGAATTGGATGTTGATCCTCCACCAGTGAAAACAATGAAAAATTGGATGAAGAATGAGGCCACTTGGGACCACAACTATACTAGAAAAAAGTAAAACAACATTTACTGTGGGTACTTTCTATGAAAGTACTGGCGCCACATGTGTACTAGCCTCCCTGCGGCTGGCGCTGGGACTGATCCTGTCGTCAGTGCAAATGACTACACAATTTCTGCTGATATATCTCATAACTTTCTTATTTAGGCTAGCTATATAAAGCTTGAAGCAGCAGCTTGAGCTTTATCAGCTAGGCCAACTTCCCTCCCCCCAACAGGCGCAGCAATCAGGCAGCGGCAGTGTGTAAAAATTAAGAGCACCAACAGTAGAGTCCTGCACTGAATTTACGCTTTCATCCTAAATGGGTCATGTTGGGTAGTAATGGATAGATCTAATTGAGCTGATTTAGAAAAGTACCATATATGTCACATTATCTCAAGTTTTGACGAAGATGTAGGTGAGCCAAGTTTTGGCAACTTTTTTCTTTCTAGTCCTGGTGTGACATTATGCTTCTTTCTGACCAGAAAAATGACAACATAGTAGTCGGAAGAAGGCCAGCTATGTTTTGTGTGTAGTGCCTGAAGCTTTGTTTTTTCCGCCATGTCTTTTGCCTATGTTTTCTACATGTTTAGGCACAATTCTATGCTTAAGGGGCAGTCTCTATACTACTGTCATTATAAACTAAATATCATTAATAAGGGTAAATTAGCAAATTGTTTTATAGTTTTTTCATTTTCATTGATTCATTTATTTATTTATTTATTTTTCAGGCTTAGAATTGATGTGTATCAAAGTAGGATCAATAAAAATCATTGATTCTCTGAACTTTCTCCCAATGCCTTTAGCGGCTCTACCCAAAACATTTGGGATAAGTGAAATATGTAGAGGATATTTCCCACATTTCTATAATAGAAAGGAAAATTATGGATATATTGGACCGTATCCTTCATCTCACATGTAGGGTTACAATGCTATGAGACCTGCAGCTCGTGCCACATTTCTGGATTGGTATAATGGAAAGCTTGAAGCAGTAAGTTTGCAAAAAAGTATAAAAGTTTTGCATTCAGAAGTGTGTCCTTGTTTAGGGGTGTCAGTTTAACTTTGACAAAGAATTACTTGATTACTGTCGTAGCAATGTACAGGTTTCATGACAGTGTTGTATGAAGTTTAGGAATATTTTCATGGAGGAAACAGATGTTGATCCTTTTGAAAAATGGATAACTATTGCCAGTGCTTGTAATCTTCTTTTCCGACATTAATTTTTGAAACCAAACAGTATTGGAGTAATACCATACAAAGGTTATGGTAAAGAAGAAAGACAGTCTGTTATGGCCTTGAAATGGTTAAAATGGCTATCCTGTAAAAATGAAAAACTGTATATTCGACATATACTTAACAGTGGTGAAGTTCAAATTGGAAAATACAAGTAAGATGGTTTATCAGGTAATTTTGTCAAAATTTTTGAAATTTTAATATCTACCTGTTTGTTAAAGGAACAAGTGTTTATAAATTTGATGGTTGTTGTTGGCATGGTTGCCCCAAATGCATGAAAAATAGACATCAGTTAAAAGCTGATAATGATACAAAAGCAAACGATGCATATGAACACAAATTTAACTGTGCTATGGAATTTCAATCAATTGGTTATAGCATACTTGAAATGTGGGAATGTGATCTGTTACAATAACTTCATTCAAATCCTGAAATAAAAACATTTTTTGCTACAGTTGAAATACCTGAACCTATAAACCCTTGAGAAGGTAAAATTTTAAGAATGTTCTTTTTCACTTTGTCAAAAGTTTTGTTGTTTTTAGCTTCCTTTGGTGGTACCATTAATACCATAAAATTGTATCACAAAATTAAGTTCAATGAAGATGGAACACCTGCAGAAAAGATCAATTACCTAGATGTGTGCAGTTTATACCTGTTAATCAATAAATATGGGAAATACCCCACAGGTCATCCAAAAATTTTTATGTTATGTAAATGTGACAGAATATGTTTATAATTTTTATACAAAAGTGAAGGTTACCCTTATAGAGCTCAGACAGATGAGCAAGAAAGTTCTTAAACTTCACATAGTTTTTTGTATTTATTTATTTAATTATTATTTTATGTTTTTTAGTTTGGTCAGCAAAACAATATGGATAAGATATTATCCACAATGCGCCTAAAGAATATTTTGAACTCATAATGCATGTTGTCAATGTTATTAAAAATATTAGACTAATCAATGAGAAAATGGTGTCAATGACCTATTGTCAGCATGATGATTTTGCCAAGGTTATGGGGAATACTAAGGCTGTTATAGCAGCTCATACAATAGCTGAGGCTCGACTAAAGTTATATTCCTACATTGAATGATCAAAAAGTAGAGTATTGTATTCTGATACAGATAGTATTATGTACTTGTCAACAATTGATAAGCAACAATATCAAGTACATACAGGATGGTGCTCGGGCAAAATGACGGATGAATTATGTGGATATGGTATTGGATCTTACATTACCAAGTTTGTCAGTAGAGGACCTAAAAATTATGCTTACAGACTGTACAGTCCATCTACCGACCAATACCATCACGTGATTAAGGTTCATGGTATCACTTTGTCATCAGACAGTTTGAAAAAAGTTAACTATTATTCACTTCCCTGAATGGTTTTTGCTCTTGTAAAAAAACAGTGATCAAGACGAAGTAAATGTACACAGTCTTTATATAGAGCGGCAATGAGATCGTAAAGTTGTTACCTTTAAAACTTTGAAAAAATTTTGTGTAGTATATGATAAACATGTTTTGAAACCTAAGTTTTGTACATTTCCTTATGGTTAGGCTAAATGATTTTCTTACAATAAAAGAAAAAGGCTACATTGCTTTGAAAGTATTTTCTCCTGATATGTAAAGATTCTCTTTGAACTCTCCAAATTTTCTACACACTTTTTATGCCCTGCTCATTCTGGTCATTTTTCTATAAAAGACCTTTTTGGTCATTTTTGGCAGGTTATCAAGTTTATAGGCTTGCACCCGCAAGAATAATGTTTTATCGCGTTTAGACTTTTTCGAGATTTTACTCATAAAACAGACCATTACTGACCAATCTGACCAATCTGACAAGTACTGACTGGAACAATTGTTCAGGAATGAGACCTACGAACATATTTACGCCTTCAGGTGGCGCCCTTTTTGCCAAAAGGGGTCTGGGTGTGCAAATTTTTGAAAGACTTCCTCTGCCTAGGGAGTGTAACATATATGCTAATGCAGTACTGTAAATATATTGTGTACACTATGTGATATTCAATTATTAAATATTATTTCATTTCCTAATCTACTGTCTCAAGGGTGTCTGGGATTCACACCCAAACATCCCTGTAAAATTGTGTGAAGTACTTTATTTTGATCCTTCCACACACCAGTAGCCACCTCAATTAATTTGCACATCGGCAGCTGGTCCCCTAGAACCTACACTAAAGTACCTATTCCATGGCTACATTAATTTCTCATAAAAATCGTAAACAACACCTGCCCACAGTAAAAAGTAAAAGCCCCGCCAGACAGTAGTCTAAAGTGGAATGGTAGCGATGGTCCCACAAAGCATGTGTACACAGAAGAAATAGATACAGAGGCATGCACAGAAGCACAGAGGTGTGGCTGAGCCCACCATAAAAAGTAAGCATAAGGAAAACACAAAAAGCATACAGTACTAGCAAAGCGTTGGAAGGCGTGACCAAACTAGCCAGAAGAATGAAGCAAGAAGCAGCGATTTGTGGAAGAAGATTGACCAAAACGAGACCTCCCACAACGCCAAGGGAGTGGCCACAGAAGCTGTATTCAAAGAGAAGCAAAGCATGATTTGGTAAGAATTTAGATTGGTGATCCTTCCACGTTTTTATTTGCAAGTGTCCTTTCTTTTATTGAAAGCAAGATTTCTTTGAAAGCAGTTAAACTGAGTTTGTTATTTGCAAGTGATCATTTTGTGTTGATATCAACGAGCAAGCGATCATCAATTTCCTGTTTATTTGATGGTCCCCTATTCGTATTCCATTCCTGTTGTCCGTAGCCACCGTTCCTTTAGGATCAAGTAAAGTATCATTAAGAACTGGTGGTTAAATATTTTGGTGACCATACCATATCATTAACCACTGGAACTCCCTGTCCCACTAGGTGCATCCTTTATCCAGGCATCCCAAAGCATAAATTACATACAGTAGTAATTGTTTCCTACAGTAGGATAGATATTGATAGAAAGCAAACTGGAAATCCCCTCCAATGACATTAAGGGATAGATTTTTATGAATACAGTGTGAAGCAAAAATTGAAGCATTTAAGCAGAAATCCCAGCATAAACCAAGAATGACCCACAAAACACAAGATTATTTAAGAGAAATCATCAGAGAACAGATAAATGATTTATTTTCCGAACATTTTTGTACTCTGCACACACAATTGAACTAAAATACAGTAAACCCTACCCTAATTGACAATCTAAGAACAGCAAACATTCGTAATAACATGACAAATAATTTCTATGTGAAACTTACAGTATTCATGGGTGGCATGACCCAACATTTTAGTGAATGGATTAACGTTTAGAACAATTCATGGCACTCCAAGGCGTGAAAGATACAGAGGTACAGTTAAAGTTAGCATGCTTAGAAATTCATTTGGGAGGAGCCGCATTAGCAAAATTCAAAAGTCTAGCCAATTCCAAAAACCCTCTCAATGCATATGAGCAGTATAAAATTGCATTGCAGGCGTTTTTCCCAAACAATTGAGATAATGAGCTACATCAACAATTTTTGCTAGAGAGAAAACAAAAATGATCAGAAACAGTCATCAAATTTTTGTTTGATCTAGAAACCTAGCAACCCTCACCTACCCCAATTTTAACATGGACACACGAGAATAGATCATAAAACCCCTTTTTGTTGAAGGCATGCAAAACGAAATCAGGGAAACAATTAAGTATAGAAGGTTTGCAACCCTAAAAGAAATGTCCAATGAAGCAGCTTACATTGAACAGCAAATCCTTAGAAATGAGCTAAAATCCAACACCCTTCCATTTATATCTCTAAAACCCGAACCCAGTTTTTCACCAACCAACAATACTGATAAACAGGACCTTTTGCATCAATTAGAACAACAAGTAAAAGATTTACAGTTGCAGATCAAACATAAATGTCAACCCTCACAACAGAGTAACTACAACAGTTTCAGCAACAACAACACTTTTAGCAGAAATAACGGTTACAGGAACAACAGTTCTCTTAGGCAACTCACATCTTTCAGTGTGGACAACTCGGACACGTAGCTCGCAACTGTAATTCATTAGGGACCCAAAAATCATGTGAAATTTGTTTTCATAAAAATCATGTTACATGCGATTGTAAAAGCTGATGCATTCACTGCTTCCAAACAGTACATAGAGCTGATAACTGCCTTTCAAAACCGTACTCCAATTTTCAATGTTTTCTATGCAAGCAGGGAGGTCATACAAGTAGGTATTGCCCCACCAACAAAGTCGGAATATCCAAAATTGCATTGAGTATAGGCAACCCTAACCCTTAATGGACATTGATGACTCTGCATTTTACTCAACATTACCAGCCATAACTATCAGCCCTCAGCATACTTTAGGGACTATAATGCTGACCACCCATCCCGGTAGTCAGGAGGAAAATGTCCTCAACTTGGACATCCCAGATTGGTGGGTGATGTCACCGCCCCCAATGCCAGAGGCCAAAAAAACTGCAAAATCGCCGCTCACCATCCCCACAAATTATAAGATTCCCCGAAAACCCACCCCCACTTCCCCCACCACCCCAGAGACATCCACCAAAACCGGCCCAAACCTCTTGTCCCTCTTATACAGCCTCACCCCCGAACCCTACAGATTTCGCCCCAGACAAACATTACTGCATACTCCCATGAGTGAGCAAACCCAAAGCCCATCCTATAACTCAACTTTCAAAGTTTTACAGACTGTTCAGATTGCAAACCAGCCACCCCCTCCACACAAAACTGCAGAACCCCAACAACAGGCACACCAAACCAGCCAGAGCGAAAAAATACCATGCCCGGCTGTCTCCAATAAAAAATTGTATTGGCCTTTGTGTTGTATTTTTCTCTGTAAAATAATCCCTACATTGTGTAGCACCCAATTTCAGCTCTGTGGAACTTCATTGAGCGGTCACTCAGTCAGCATACCAAAAACTGTATCATGCATGCCCTCTTCCACAGTAGACAAACCAGTACAGACATTCAGAAAAATCTATATTCCCTCCACCAAACCTCACATAACAGATGCATACAAATGCAGCATTCGCAAATGGAAAATTTGTACAAATACTGGATTTTTTGGCTCAAAAGGTATTGTTTTCGATCAAACCTAAATGGAAAATTTTACCCCGCATGTTTGAAAGGCAATGGTTATAGACAAAGAACACAATGGTCAAAAATTATACGAAACCCAACTAGGATTTTAGTCAGCAAACAACTCCCTAATCATAGAATACACATGATGTTGTACAGACCACTGTAGGTCTGTAATTAATGTCATAATAGAGATAGGACAAATATCATCTTGGAATGGAAAATCAATGACAGGTACATTAGGTGACCTGGCTCATGCAAACCGACATCAGACCATTGCATAATGGCCTACAGGTCCATTATCTGGAATTAAACAGCATTCCAAAAGCTATGCCCTTTTGAATACAAAAATACACATCCCATAAAACTAACACAAACCTGCATGATAATAGATGAACTACAAGGTGCTTTCTCCGTCAAAAATACACTCTTTTCGAACCCCAACTGCCCAGAAATCCAAGACAGTGTCCTAACCGAACAGGGCATTGTTGTGCAGTTAGACAAAAGAACCCCACATAGTAATGCCTTTTTAACCCCACAAATCAACGAAACCCATACTACACTCTAGGATTTTGAACCCATTAACGCAAAACTGAACTATCTAGCAGATAAAATCCAGGAATTCGAGATCCAAAATTTCAAAAACGTCTGGAATGAATTATGCAGACAAGCACAGCGTCATCTTGACTTAGTATGGCAAATTCTACACCTTGATGCAACCCTTGGGGGGCGTGCATTCCTACAACGGACTGACATAATAGCAGAATTCACAGGAGAAGCCCTCACAGTCTGGCCCTGTAAGCAGGTAAATGCATCCAAAGTGTTTTACAACCATAAAATCAATGCAACATGCTATAAACTTTTATCTATTCTCATCGGAACTGACCTCATGTTTTCAAATCCAGGAGGACACAATTTGACCCCTTTCTCACAAACCATAGACTGCCATCACATGCATGTAGCCCTTTACAAACAGAATAATACATGGGTCAGCAAAACAGAATCCCTGCATGTCACTGATCTACCTTTAGAAATCGTATAGAACCAAAACTTCTCCCTCTTTCATTTCAACACACCCGCAATTTTTCATGATCATCTCCCAACCATTTCAACCAACTTACTCTTTTTAAAACAATACATTTACAAAACTCACACACTTGAAAACATTGTTAAAAAACTCATCAATTACACTGCCCAAATGTCTCTTAACTCAGATACAGTTTACAATATGATCTCAGGCAGTGGCCAAACAATCTGCAATACCCTCTCTGGCGCTGGCCAAGGCATTGAACATGTAATAACCAGCACTACCCAAAGCCTCACAGACGGATTAAATAAATCATTGCAGGCGTAGCATCATGTTACTAATGAACATGCATACAAAATACGATCACACACCAGGCATTTACATGAGACCATTCCCCCATCATTCGGCCATGCTCTCTTAGAATTAGCTAATCATCAGGGGGCCCAAACTCAGCAAATATACGTCCTTGTCGATATCAATACCCCTAGAACTCCTGCAATTGAACTCATAAATCAAATCCACCAATCTAGATCAAATAAGTCACCCCAAAACATATCTGAGAAACATACCTCTCGCATTCTGATCACACTAAACGGCAAGCTATTTACAAAAGGCATGATTGACACTGGTGCCGTGTACTCACTCATTGATTCGCAAATAGCTCAAATCCTACAGCTAGACATGAAACCCCAGCTAGTTCAAGCCAAAGCAGCAAACAACCTCCTGATTCACTTCGTAGGAACAACTTTTGTTACAGTAACAGCCCAAACTATCCAGGAAACAATAATAGTCCATGTCCAAAAAGACTGCACAGCAGACGTCCTCCTAGGCAAAAACTTTCCCAGTCGATTTTCCAAATACACCATCAACAATCAGAAGTCCCACGTCAAATTTGGCAATGTCATACTACCTTTTGATGGCCTCGAATATAGCCCCCTTTCAACCAAAATCATATCTACAAATTAAACAACTTGAATTTACCCCAAAACCCAAACCAAATGCCAAAGTTCATTTCGCAGCTTGTGTTCCAGAAAACCAAAACAGTCACATATGTATCTCTGTCTTATCACACAAGACACTGTCCAAACTCTTTACCCTGGCACATGCATCGGTGCAGTTTCATGTTACATCCCAAAACAAAATTCTCCCACCAAACTAACTCCTCCGACGCAAAACCAGCCGAACCATTTTGATACTTTTACATGGTTAAAAGAAAACATTAATTTAACCTTAAGTGACCTCATGGAAGCAGAGAAAACCCAACTCCTATGCACCCTATCCAAGTATCCTATGTTATATGCAAAATCCAAAATGGATGTAGGTAGAACCACCCTTGTTTCACATACCATTGACACCAATGGATCCCAACATTTACCTAGACATCTTTTTCGGACTTCGCCAAAGGAAAAGCAAATCATACAAGCAGAGGTTGAGCAACTCGCAGGAGCAGGTGTCATAAGCCAGAGCAATTCTCCATGGTGCGCCAACACAGTTTTAATCCCCAAAAAAGATGGTGGCCATGGTTCATGTATAGACTTTAGAGGCCTAAATAAAGTAACAGAAAAATATACCTATGCCTTGCCCCACATAGATGAAATTCTAGACACCCTGCGTGGAATGAAATATCTGTGTTTTTATCTGCAAATGTCCTTTCTTTTATTGAAAGTGAGATTTTTTCGAAAGCAGTTAAACTGAGTTTGTTATTTGCAAGCGATCATTCTGTTTTTATATCGACGAGCAAGCCATCATCAATTTCGTGTTTATTTGGCCATCCCTTATTCCTATTCCGTTCCGGTTGTCCCTAGCCACTGTTCGTTTAGGATCAAGTAAAGTATCACTAAGAACTGGTCATTACAGGAGGAAGTAGTTTTTTATACATGCTTTCCTTTTTGGTTCTTCTCCATTTTTTGTTCACTTTAGTTTTCCTTTTCCATTTTTTGTTCATCAATTTTCCTCTGCCACCTATAGTAAGACAAATATTACCCTAACTCCACTATACCACAATCCAAATATTACGGTAATTCTACTATTATGGTAACTCTAAAACCTGTATGCTTAACCATACCCCCTATAAATCGGCCAAAAACGACAAATTATTGGGGTACACAAAAGATAGGCATATGCTTAACCATACCCCCTATATGGGCTGGCCTTACTACTCAAGTGTTTTCATGATATTAAAGCTTTTTATTCTGGTGTACATATCCATATGCATGTTTTTTGTTTTTTTCCTTTATCCATTTATTTCTTCAAATATTCTTACTTTGTGCTACTTTTTGTATAATTTTTCCAGGTGGTGTACTTTTGTTCTATTTTTTACCTTACCTTACTACCGGACGCATCTGTCAGGTGCGGACGAATTTCGCCCAGCATCACCTAATTCCCATCATATTTTTTCCATTATGTTTTCGCCACATTTTGTTTTTACAGTAACTTACATTAATTTTACATTTCGTTTTTATAACTTTTACATGCAATTTCTGTGTGTACTTTTTACGTTTCTTTTCTGTTTGATTTTGGCACTTTTATTTCCCTTTCGATTTATTATTTTCTGTTGCGCACGTAGACTATGGTATATAAGCCGCTAGTCAGAATCTCAGTTAAAGATAAGCTCACCGAGCTCATTGCTGTAATTGGAGCACAACATGCACCTCTTATCAGTAAAAACTAGCCATGTTTCGCCACATGAAAAGCCTAGTTGGAAATTCTTACTAGAAGACATTCTTATGCTAAGCATGGAGAGTGAAAACTCGCCCAAATGCTTAACGTAGTGAACTGGAAAATGTCTATGTGACCATAGGCATATTCTGCAGTGATTTTCATTGCAGAAGTTAGCTTGGGGGAGTGTTAACTCCGCCCAAGTCATACTGTAGATTACAGGGCCCTAAAAGGGCTTGTTTCGTTAATCACTCACTCATTTTTAGGCATAATCCTCTTGCTGTGTTTTACAGCCTGCGTTCCGGTGTTTGCCTGGGTTGTATCATTATAATTTGCATATTGTACCTGCGTCCGCCCCCTGTTCAATAAATTTACATATTCCCCTTCAGTCTCCCTTGCGTTGCCAGTTACCATAACTCAACTGTAGAAGTTTACCCCATCACTGTTGAGGGAGAACCCCTGTCACCTCCCTGAGGAAACGTTTTGATACTGATGCCCGCCGACCTACATTTGCTTACCCTCCATGCTGAATCCCTTTCAGACTATTGGTCCTGTTCCCCACCATTCCTAGGACCCAGGTGTTGACCCTTGAACTCGTTGCCCAGCGCTGAGTACTTTGAGAAGAGGATTTAGTGAGTCTTCTCAGGGGTTGTTATTGTTGAGGGTATATTTGCCGGAATAGTCCTTAAGCTAGATTCCCTTGAAAGTACCCTCAGTTGAGAAAGCCCTCAGACCCTTAAGGTCAGGGCCAATTAGGGGATTTAGGTTAACAATCGGGTCCCCTACAGTACGCTATTCTGTGAATGGCACAGTCCCTCATTCTCAGTGAATGATGACTAGGGATTGCCACCCCTCACCTGGCTGTGTTGTCCATTATTCTACAGCTGAACCCTAGGACAAGGCCGAGGTACACCATGGGTTTTCCCATGGTAGTACCAGCTGGTTTAGGTTCCTGAACTGAATATATCAACGGAGCCACCTAACAGGGTAACAGCATATCACCTACAGTGTCATGGCCCTATTTCCTATGGGATATGGCATGGGTTTCCCATCAATGTGATTGATCACAAGATCTACTTAATGTGACATGGCTCCCATTCTCAGGTAATGTGACATGGCGAGGCTGGAAAATCGACCCTTAAGTCTGGCTCCACAGTTCTTGGGAACGTACCTTTTACCCTTTGAGTGGAGGTACCTCTTTCAATTAGGTAAAATCTCGGTTTGAGTGGAGAAACCTCTCTCAAATCATGAGAATCACCACTTGAGTGGGGAAACCTCTCTCAGGTCAGCTGATTCGCATTCTGAGTGGGACTACTGACCCTTAGGATGATCTTTTGCCCTCATGTAAGTCCGATATGCCCTTAAGCAGGTACACTGCCCCTTAGGTCGCAAATGGCCCTTATGTTTGAGTTTTATCGCCAACTCAGACAGCAGTGCGTTTGAGTAGAGTTCATTACTGTAGGTCGGGATCAGCCCCAATGAGTGATCAAATTAATGATTCTTGTGTGTAATTTATTGCTTTCTGAGTGTTATAACGCCCATAAGCTTAAATAAATCCCCCAGTGTTAGGTTTTCCCCCAGAGTCGATCCCCAAGAGTCATAATTTGCCAGAGTCCAGTTTAAATAGAGTATTCGGCCTAATTCTCCTCTGAGCTCTCTCTTCTTTTATTTCTTCCATTTTCTTTAAAATTGGGTCTTTCCTCCACTGTGTGGGATCTGATGGTTACTGTACCACGGAATTTCTATTTGGTTACAGTACGACTGCGTTTTGCACATACTCTGACTACAGTATACCTGAGTATGGGTACCTGAGTATCACAGCCCATAAGGTTTTACAGCCCCTGAGGGTTTCGGGATCTCCAATCACGAGATACAGTACTCCTTCCACTCTTGATTCTGGACATCAAGTGTGGTTGTGATTTGTTATCTGTGTCCAGTATTTGTGTCTACCCACTTTTTTCAAACTGTTTCTTATCTCCACTGAGCACTAGCCAAGTTGCTCATTTTTCCGGCCAAACAAGCCAAATCACACTCTTGACACATATAACACCCTACTTAGCAGATCACATTGCTTATCTCTTCAGCCTCAAATTTAATTTTATTTGCTTTACTTTTTCTTTCTGGGTCATCTATACGTAATGTGTGACACTAGTTATCATAACTTTTTCACCAAATAAATTTTCTTATCTCAAAAATCAAATCAAATAAAAACTCATAACCTATTTTCTCTTCTTTCTAAACAAACAAATTAAAATTTTATCCTCTTCCTAAATCAAACATTCTCACTTTATTTCAATTCAAAAAAAAATTTTTTTTTACTGGTCACACATACGTCATAGTTGGCAACCCTTCAGTAGGTCATTCTTATTATTTTTTCACCTACTGTACAGTCTTCTTTCTCCTCTCTCTCTCTAGGTAATTGCATGTGGTGACAATCTTACCGATCGTGACCACTGACATCAGCAACAACAGCTTATTGTGTTGTTGTTATGAGGTGATGTGCCTTAGGGACCCTACCTCTGACGTCCGCAACTACCTCACATGCTGCTGTTGCTTTGAAGCATGCCTAGCCAGGTCATGCCTCTGACCTCAGCAATGGCTGCATAGCATGTAGCTGTTCAGGGGTTGATGGTTCTCTGTAACTCTGCCTGCATCCGCAACAGCTGCATCCCTTGCTGTTGCTTTAAGGGGTGGGTTGCCCTCCAGCTCTACCTCTGATGTCAGCAATGGCAACGTAACATGTTGTAATTGTGGGATAGTGACTGTACGGCACCATCTCTCGGATGTCTGCAACAGCAGAGGCTTGTGTTGTTGCACTAGGACTGGTCCGACATACCGGCTTCAGTCTTTGACATCAGCAACAACAATGCTCCGTGTTGTTGTTCAGAGATGTGAGGCATTACAAACTGCACATCTGGCGTCTGCAACAACTGCATCTCATATCATTGCTGTAGCAAAGTTGAAGCTCAGCTATTACCTTTTCATGTCAGCAATGACGATGCTCCGTATTGCTGTAGCAGGGTTGCTGGCCTTGGGGCCCTACCTACTGATGTCTGCAGTGATAATGTTTCTATTCTAGTATCCGAACTGAGACTTTACAGTTATATTCTGGCATCAGCAACAGGGATGCTCTCTGTTGCCATAAAGGGTCTGTGGCCATAGGCTCTTACTCTTGGTGTAAATACTGCAATATGAGACTATGGCACTTACATCCCAGTCACCTCAGGTCAGCACCGAGTGTGTGATGTTGTATATCACATCTTTTGAAGTCAGCACCAGGTTACTGTGGGTTTACAAGATGCGACTTGAGTCATGGGTGATTGCTGGAATATTACCTTCCCACCTATGGCTCTTGTCAAAGGGTTGTGTCTGTGTAACACTGGTGCCAGGGAAACATCAGTTGACATGCTCACTCAAAGTGAGATGCAACTGGTCCGTGATACTGATCAGGCTGTCTGCCTGGGTAGCGGCACTGATTGATCAGCATGAGACTACCTTCAAAGCTTTAACTGCAGGTTTGAATGGTTTACACTTGGCCTCAGCTGGGGCTGTTGTTCAACATACACAACAGTTAGGCATTTGCAGTCAGTACTGCCTGTGCCTAACAATCACAAGGGTTGACAACTTTCTTGTAAATTTCTTATCTAAATTCTCACATTCCTTTCTCATCTATGATCTTCTTTAGTGTCCCCGCTGGAATAATTCTGTGGGAATTACAGCACAGCCACCAGTTGGGCCTGAAGTGTAAATGGCTCCCTGTAATCTTCTTTACAGTCAAACGCCTTCATTAGCTGGCCCAATAATGTCCGCACTAGAGTCGCCCATTAATCCCGAGTCCGCCTCCGCTGGTTGTCCATATAGCATAATATATACCACTAGGTCCGCCTAAGCGAAGGTGTTCGAGTCTGCCTAAACACATTATAACTAAGTCTGCCTTAGCCCCCCACTTTAGACTCATTTAATCGAGACAGACTGTACCCCTGATCTCAAGATGCTTTGAGCCTATCTTCGAGTCATAGGAGGAAGCCTGCATATACCCACCTCCATTAGGCACAGCTGGACCAAGGACCCCCATACCACCCATTCACTGACTGAGTGTGTCAGAATAGCACCTTGGTACCTGGTGCTCTTGCCTCCAACTGGTGACCTAGCGATCCTCACTTCATCTCAGTGACTGGAATCCCAGCCACCAGCTGTTTATAATGCTCCAGGAGAGCTTCGGTTCTGTTCAAAACGTGCATTCCCATTTTTGGGCACTGTTGTAGCATACATGCAAATGTCATCCCCTTGGGAACCTCCTGTCTAGTCATCACACTTTTCAGATATTGCAATTGCTCCTAGTGAGTGAGGCCAATTGCGCAATAGCGCACCCCCTTTGCATAGTCTGATGTGTAAACTAATTTTGTCCCTATCTATTTACACCCACTAAGTTTACTTTAAGTTGTCCACCTTTACTTATTAATTCTTAAACTACTTCACACGCTACTCCTGGTGAGTAGGACTTTGCCGGTTAAGAGCTCTCCTATATCCAAGAATTTGTAAATCAGCACAACGGACTAAACCTCCAAATAAAATTTCCCTTTTGGGCAGGTTTATCCATACTACAGTCCCTACGTCATCCTTTCTTTTTGGTTGGGAAATCACCATTTCATTTAATTTTATTCACTTTTGGTTTAAAACAATGGGGTCTAGCCCCATTTTTCTCCACTAAAGCTTGGGACATAAATTTCTCTCTCTTTACACATGGGGTACCCCCTCTTTAAGTACATAAGTGACCAGATAAATTCCCTTCTGAGTCAGCCTATCCCTCTCTCTCTGGCCGTTCTGAGGGCTAAACCCTTGTTCTTTTCTAGCCCCATCATTGAGTGGTTGCTAGTTATTGTAAAGAACAAGCGTTAAAGCCTCAAAAACGCTGTCGCCTAAATGATCTCGTAATTCATGTGCTTCTTCACTGCCAGCCCACAAGAGTAATGCTTACTTCCCTTTCACAAAATAGAGACACCTAGATGTTCCTGCCCTCTCAGTTCTAGTTTTAAAAAGACCAGTGAGCCCCTCTCTATTCAGTTTGATCAAATAGCTTCACAGGCATGATTATCAGTCTTAGCTGCCTTACAGGAAGACGAACTCTCAACTATGAAGTCAGAAGTTGATTTACCTTCACGGATTGAGAATAAGGTCCAAGCTGCATTTGAGAATGCCCTTGGACGGCTCAACCAAAAGCTGGAGGCTATGAATGGCAGAAGGCACCCTCCTGTGTCCAGCTTCATGGCCCCTCCTGCCTTTTCAGGCGCTTTTGGTGAGTCTATAACGGATTTTATATCTCACTCGACCCGTTTCTTTACACTTCAAGGGGTAACAGAGACGGATCATGCACATAAAATCGCGTTTCTAAAGTCTTGCCTAGCAGGTCCTGCTCTGGCATCCTACCGGGACTTTAGCAGTGGTACTCCACAGCTTACCCTCTACGAAGAGTTCACGGCTTTTGTGAGGGAAGACTTTCTGGTAGGGCTGGACTCAGATCTGCATCAGCAGTTGATCCAAGATCACCTGCAGAAGCGGACTGAGTCCGCGATAGTCTACCTTGAGCACCTTAAGAGACTGTCCAGGGTGGTTTATCTGGATCTTGCGACTGACGTTACGGATTCAGTTGTAAAACCTATCTTTCTGCAAGGGTTGAGACCAGTCCTTTGAGATAGTATTAAGTTCAGGGAGTTCACAACTCTTGAAGAGACTCTCAAAGCAGCTTGTTACGCAGAATCGCAGATTTTTCGGGATGAGATTAGGTATACTGCCCCATCTAATGCTGTTTTCTCTTCGGAACAAAAGACCGCGGACAACCTCAGGGCAATGTCGAATCAAAGGGGACACTGCTCAACGTTTGTGGGCAATGCCGTCCGACCAGATTTGATGTTTACAATCGGAGATGGTCGGCTTATGGCTCATGTTGCCTGACTTAAGACTCAGCAAATGGTGCCGCCTCTGAGAAATCAGATTCCGTCAAGGACGCTATCAGCACATGTTCATAAGGCTGGCGATCGCCCGTCACTGGCACATTTACAGATGTGCTCCTACCATGGATGCTGCACCCACAATGACGCTAGTTGCCAGGCCCTACATCCCAACAGCGCCGGCCCTAGCAACACTACCGCCACTGGCACCAGCTGTTGCTATTTTTGTCGAACAAGGGCCCACCTGACTGACCCATGGGACAGACCCTGCTGGCATTGCCGAAAGATATGAGTGCACAGGGCTATGGGGTGTCCAAATCGGACTTTGACATTGCCTGGTGAGACTAACTTTGGTAATTCTAGTTACTCTCCTCAGGAGACAAGTGGAAATTTTTGGCGATATGCTAATCCAACTTCTCATGGGACAGGGAACCAATATCCATCATCCCCCCAGTAAAATAATGCCATAGGGGCTACTGACTGTCTTCCTCACCGAGATCTGTTTGATCTTGATGAAGTTCTGGCTGAACATCTGGCGGATCACTCACAACTGTGTTATCCTGTCTGTGTAATCAGTATTGGGTTTTCAGCTGCCGCAGTGGTTTCAGCACCCACTCCGTTGTGGGCTTTGCCGCTGCCACCCCCGAGATATGGGATGCGGGTCAAGTAAACCCGTCAACAACACCGAAAAGAACTGGTGATGTCAGTGTAATCACGTCGTATTAACCGATGGAAGGTACACTGGCCCCTCCAGCCCCTTTTATCACCGAAGGACCCCCCCGGAATCCCTAGGGACTCCTCATTGGAGGTCGTCGGTCAATAGGAATCCATGAATCTGCTGGGTAAACTACCTTCTTTTTCTGACATTTCAGGTCTGAAAATCAGATATCCTTATAAGTCACCAGCTTTAATGATTTCTCATTTACAGATTCCTCATCCATCACTGACGTGATGCAGGCCATTTGGTCAATGGATTTGGCCACAAAGTATCCGCACCTCCCAGGGGCGCTACTCAATGAGCCAATCCAGGTTGAGGCGCTTACAGCCTGGTGCTATCGGCACCAGTGGCGCTGCGGATATTGGGACCCGACGTTGCTCGACAAGCGCTCCAGTTTATCGCTGACTGAACTATTTGCACCACCCCATTGGACTAGATCCTGTTGGATGGTGAATCATCGTGGCCGGCAGTGGAGGCTGTCTGCCGTGCTGTGGAACAAGCGACTCCCAATGCGCCGCCCACAGCAGTTGTTGCCGCATCACGGTCAATGACGACGACAGGAGCCCAAACACTGGTGGTGATTGCCCAGCAGCAACCAGTGGCTCTCGCGAAACCGCTGCCCCAGGTCGCCAATGCCTTTAGAGAGACATTGTGCGCCCTCAATGACCATGTAAGCCTTATTGAGGCATTGCCATTCCTGATGGCAACGGCAACGGCCCCCCAGTCCCTGAAGATTGGCATTCTTTGTGAAGTCCACCTATGTGGGGGTTTGGTCATCGACTTCCCCGGCGAGGAGCCCATATCATCCCATGAGGATGACAAAGAATAAAACCGCCTGATGGGTGAACACTGTACATATTGGTGTATATTTACGAGCACCATTTGTAAATAGCTTGTACATAATAAATTGGGCCTTTGTAGCACTACTGTTCTTAGGAATGTGCTCTGCAATACATGCTACTCAGTACCAATTTTGTGGTCTTTCAAGAAGCGGTCATCCACTTGAGCTACCTCAAAAAGTTGAATGCAAGCCACCAAAATCTTCATGGAATCACCGGCGCATGAATGTTACAGTGTATTTTCCTAGTTCTGATCCAATCACTGCTATAGCATGGAAGTGCACTTTGTGAAACGGTAAGGTATGCACCAATCCTGGTTTTTTCCAGTCTAGGGGCATTACTGCAGACATCATTACCACTCAGCATCTAGGGCCTGCGGCTTGTACGCTAGCACATTGCAGGAAGGTGTTTGGTTTACGAAAACTGGTAGAAATGCATTCTGGCTTTTATAGCACAAACCAAACACTGGTTGTGATGTACTCATGGTGCTGTAGTGAGATCTGCAAGACTGTGACTGACCTCTTCATCGAGGAGGGACAGGTTGCTTTGTGGGATGGCTTTACAGCTCTAAGTAACTTAAGAGATGTAGGTGGATGCAGTCTGACTGCAGGTCAGTGCACTACTCTCGGCGGTGGTAATCCTTTTGCCTCCAACAAACTTTACAGCACAGTGTCATTTTTGTCCTCAGGGCAACTACACTGCATCTGTGTCAGGGAACCATATCATCATCGATGATTTGCTGGTTGCCCTGAAGATCCCGGGAAACTCTCATGTCTTCTGGTTGTGTCCCAACCTCTGCTTAAACACAGTGTGGACAGATCAGGGTCTTCTTCTATGCATCCACAGAAGATTTAATTTGACCCAGAGGTTGTTCAGATTGGCAAAGGACTCACGTCCTGACCCCGTCAATGCCAAACTGAACTACCTGGCCCAGCAGATCAAAGAGTCGGAAATTAACAATTTTTGGTTCATGTGGCTTGAGCTTTGCTCTCACCCTCAACACTACCTTGATCTGTCTTGGCAGTTGCTTCGTTTTGACCCTACACTAGGAGCCCAGGCATTCCTGCAAGGGAATGACCTGACAGTGGAATTCACGGGTGAAGCACTGAGAATATGGCCCTGTCAAAAGGTCAATGCCACTTATGTCTACCATTTGTACCCGGTGGGGGACACCTGTTACAAGTATCTACCCGTACAGGCTGGCAGTACCATTTACTTTGCCACCCCTGGTGGCCAAGACCTCATTAAATTTAGCCCAAAAGTTCTGTGTGACCACCACTTCACAGGGATTTTCCAAAATTGCTCAGGCTGGTTTACTGAGTCTGGCAGGGTCCATGTGAGCCACATTCCACTTGAACTTTTCTGGAAAAAGCACTTCAACATCACTCACTTTGATGCTCCTGCACTCTTTCACAATCAGTTGGTGATGACCCCTTCGAGTTTTGCTTTCTTTAAACAATATGTTTATAAGACTGAGCAAATGGAAGTGGTCTTAAACCAGTTGGTAAACTATACCACTGGTCTATCCCTACAACTAGATACTCTTTATCAGGCAATTGCAGGGGTAGGGACTGACATCAAGGCCTCTCTGGAAGGTGCTGGTTGGGCAGCAAACCATGTGATTACTGGTCAACAGCACAATCTCATACAGGGCTTACAGTCTCTTCTGAGTGGACCAGTGCAGTTGATCTTTAACACCCTCATCGCTCTGGCAGTGCTGGCCGGTACAGTATTTCTCATCTACATTGGTTTCTCCTATTATCTCAGCTACCGCCTGCCGAAAAGACAAGTTCGGTTTGTTAGCCAGCACTCTCCATTGAACCTCCTTCTGAAAGTTCAATGTTGGGTAGGTTTTCATTAGGTGCAGAACGATGTGCCAACTAAGTTAGACAGAATTACTCCGTGTTTTGTCGTGGTTGACGCCAAGAAGACTCCGGCTTTCCTTGACACTGGTTGTCCACGGACTATGATTAGTCAACGCCTTCACAAGGCCTTGATTAAAGAAAGTCCGGAGGCTGCGATGGCTTTCCAGCAACATCACAACTTTAACCCATTGATGAGTATCAATGGGAAAGCGGTCCATACTCTCCTGTCGGAACTGTATGAGATCATGTTGCCAAGAAACCGTCAGCCACACACAAGAGTGGATATACATCTCCATGTGTGTAAGACTACGTCTTCTTTCTGGGCATCAATCAATCTGATTCTGGGATTGGACTTTCTAGAACAATTTCAGAATATCATGTTTGATTGCCAACAACATGTCTGTGAGTTGAATGCAGTAGAACTGCCACTTCTCCTGACAGCAGCTGAGATTGATCAGGTCGAACCTTGGTGGGAGAACACACATTCACTATCAAGGGCCTCCCACAGGTCCGAGTCTCGCTCCAGATCAAGGACTTCGTCCATTTCTCAGCTACCCTCGGGGGCTCCCTCTATTGCCTCATCAGGTGGGTCAGCGAGAGGAAGCTGGACCTCCTCTAGATGGGTCAGTCATCATTTAATGGCCAGGTCAGGGTCAAGTTGCCCTCGACTCTGCCTGGAAATTCTCCAATTACACTAGAGAAGGGCCCGGTCTGCAAGCCTAGTGATTCAGATGCACCTGCATCTCCTGTGCTAGAAATGCCACCACTATCTGATACGGAAGTCGAATCACTAGGAGCTACTCAGAACTCAGGAGAGAGATCGGATCATGTGCTTACTGTTCAGGTGCATCCCACTCCTTGGACCAATCCGGAATCATCGGTTGGTTATGCTCTGGTAGGATTACTCCGACGCACTGGTTTGCCAATACTGAGGCGAACCGATGCGGGGGAGTCGAGCTTTGATGACTCGGTGCCTGACCCAGGTCATGTAGTGTCAGCTTTCTACCCCACTGAAATGAGGACCCCTCATATCAAGGTTCTACTGAACAATTGGGTGGAAGCCAAAGCTCTGATTGATACAGGAGCAGTTTTCTCGCTCCTGGATCACAAGTTGGCAGTTCAGTTACCTGACTTAATGCTCACAGAGACTAGGACTCGCCCCATAGCGGCCAATGGGTCTTGGATCCTACTATTAGGCGCTGCCTAGGTCACGGTGACAGTGGCTGATGTCTCTGAACAGATTCAGGTCCAAGTTCAAGAGAATTGTTCAGCTGAACTAGTCTTGGGGACGAACTTCCTCGGATGGTTCAATTGTGTCAGCTTGAACTGGGAGAAATCCTTTCTCCAGTTCAAGGAATTTTGGGTTCTGTATGAGAGCCTCATTCACAATCCTCCTTCCGCTCGTGGGGCACTACGCTTGCAGGAGTTGATTGTCCTTGAGCCTCACTCCTTGACACAATTTACTGCGCCTGTACCTGCATTATACGCAACTGTACCCGAGGTAGCTTTCTTTCCTAAGCCTCTTTTGGGACAGCAACACATTGTGTACTTTGCTGGTACTGTGAGTACTGTGACTAATGGTTGCATACCCCTACAGGTAGTCAACCCAAGTACACACTCAGTGGTTCTCTACCCACACACGACCATCGGTCATGTGCAGATGCATACTGATTCCTGACAGGGATCAGCGGTCAAGTCTGATACCATTCTCGACCCTAAGTGGGTTGAAGCCAATGTGTGATATCCTCAGATATCTCCTCACAGGATAAAATGGCATTGCTCAACCGACTGGTCGCATTCACTGACCTCTATGCTATTGATGAAAAGGACTCAGGTTCTACTGACCTGGTGCACCACAAGATCAGCACGGGTGACACTTGCCCAGTCCACCGTTTCCCTTACTGCACGGCGCCCAAGGAAAAGGACCTCATCATACAGGAAGTCAGAGTGCTCCAGAAAAAGGTATTATCCGGCCTAGTACTTCCCCCTGGGCTACTAATACCATTCTGGTTCGAAAGAAAAATGGGTCACACCAGATGTGTGTTGACTTTTGTGGTCTTGAGGAGGTCACAAAAAAGGATGTCTATCCTCTCCCAAGGATTGATGATATCCTCCACATACTCAAGGGTATGAAATACTTTACTACCTTTGATCAGGCTAAGGCCTACTACCTATTGCCAAGGCAGACAAGGAGAAAACAGCGTTTAACAGGCCTATTGGGCTCTATGAGTTCAACTATCTGCCTTTTGGTCTCTGCAACGCCCCTGGGACATTTCAGCATCTCATGGATCTGCTTCTCACGGGATTGCAGTGGCGCACAGCATTGACCTATCTCGATGACATCTTGGTGTTTGGGGAACTCTCACACTCAGATGCTTGAGTGGCTGATGGATGTGTTTACGCATCTCCGTCAGGGTAGAATGAAGCTCAGACTGAGCAAGTGCAAGTTATCACACACGGAGGTAGAATATCTAGGCTACGATATTTCACAGAAAGGCCTAGAACCAGATAAAGTCAAATTGGCTGATGTCCACAATCTACCCATTTCAGAGAACACCAAAGACATCAAGTCTTTTCTTGGCCTTATGTCTTATTATTGGTGTTTCATCTCTGGTTGCACCTGGCTCAGCCAGCTGCTGACCAAGCTCCTACGGAAGGAAGTAACCTTCCTGTGGTCAAAATTTCAGCAAGCGGCGTTAGACGAACTCCAAAGGCTGTTGATGAACACTCCTGTTCTGTGCCATCCCGACTCTAGGAAATCCTTCATCATTCAAACCGATGCAAGCATTTTGGGGATAGGGGCGGTTCTGAGCCAGTTAGATGATAATGGATATGACCATCCTGTCGCGTACCCCAGTAGAGGGTGAACGGCAGCTGAGAAAAACTGCACTATAACGAAGTTAGAGAATCTCGCTGTTGTTTATTTCGACAAGCACTTTCCGCCTTACCTCTTTCAACATGAGGTGGTTGTTCAGACCGATCATACCGCTGTTAAGGCTGTGTTGGAGAAACCTAACCCTTCAGCCAGGATAGCTCCGTGGGGCCTCGCGCTCGCTGAATTCAAACTGACCATTCGGATCCCAAAAGGTAGGTCTAATGGTAATGCTGACGCATTATCACGCCTGCCTGATCCTAGTTCCCATGCCGGGGAGAGTATTGAGGATACTCCCCTATACAGACCTGAGGGAGAAATTATGATGATCTCCCATGGTGCACAGCGCCTGGCGAGCTCATCCCAAATGATGACTGATGGTGCCCAGCGCCTGGCAAGGTCAGAGTCTTATGCTGAGATATCACAGGATGCACAGCACCATGATCTTCTCCAGTTCAATTTGAGGATCCGGAACTAGCCTCCATTCTTAGGTCACTCAAACCCTACCGTGACCAGAATGATGTTAATGGCTACCACCTGTTGGATAACATCCTTCAGAAGTGGACAGGCGAGTCCAATAAGATTGTCATCCCTCAATCAATGGTTACTACCATTATTGAGGCTCTTCATAATGACATTCTTGCTGGACACTTTGGTGCTAAACGTACCACAAGACTTATAGCCCTCAGGTACCACTGGCCTTCCCTCAGTGCCGACCTAAAATACTTTTGTCAGTGGTGTGATCTTTGCCAATGGAATAAACCCGTGAGACAAAAGACCTGAGCAGCTCTGAAGCCGATTACCATTATGGGGCAATTTCATCGAGTACGTGTCGACTGTATGGGACAGATGACCACTAGTGAGAGTGGAAACTATTTTATTGTAGTCTTTATCGACTACTTTACCAAATGGGTTGAACCTTCGCTACTCCGGATATTACTGCGCAAACCATAGCACACTTTTTTGTTACACAAATTTTCTGCAGACATGGGGCACCACAGATTCTTCAGTCTGATTGTGGCACTGATTTTATGTCCAAACTGATGGCTGAACTCACTGTCATTTGTTCAACTAAGAAAATCCATATCACCGCTTATCACCCGATGACAAATGGAGAATCAAACGCTAGCTACACAGCCATGTATGTATGTCCACCAGGGTCATACTGATTGGGATGAACACCTGCTGTATTCTCTGTTCCCTGTCAACATTAGCATGAATGAGTCCACAGGATATTCCCCCTTTGAGCTCATGTATGGTCGTACACCCATGCAACCTGTTCATGCGGCCCTCTCATTCAACCCTCTGGCCCATATCATTGATATTTCCACATATGATATGGATGTCAAACGGCATTTTACAAATGCCTTGACCTTGATCCAGAGCCGAATTGAGAAATCACAGGTGGCTTATGCTCGGTCTTACGATTGCATGGCACGAGATGTCTCATACAAAGTAGGCAATCAGATGCTCAAACTGGGCACCACTGGCAAACATGGCCTTACGCCTAAATTGCTGCCCATTCACGATGGGCCCAACTTTGTAACAAATGTGGCATATCCCAATGTCACCATTCGGCCTGAGGCAGATCAAGAAGATACTGTGCATGTCAATCAGCTTAGACACTACGTGTCACCTGATCAACTGGTTGAACCAGAGGAGATACCTTCCACTTCACAGGTAATCCAGACGGCACACTTGTTGATTCCATCAACAAGCTGAGATTTTACACAAGATCTCATTGACCCACATTTTGATGCAGAGGTCTGGGACCCATAATCAAGTAGCTCTTCTCTTCTTTAGTCGACTTACGGACGAGGTCATCCTTTTTTGAAGGACCATCCTGCCCCTCATGGAATACATGCTCCTGCTCCATGCTGGAACAGCAGTGTAAAGAAGAGAATGAGCAGCAATCAATGCATCTAAACTATGGTATTGCCTCATATCACAGGCGCATCCATGCAATAGCCTACATCTCGCCCCTAAAATTTTTCTTTTAGTCTCTTTACAGATTTCACAAATCAGCCAACAATCAACAACTCCACTCAGTACCAAATGGATCAATTGGCGTCAGCAACTCCATGCATAACCAACCACACAGATCAATCAGCATCAGCAACTCCACGCATCACTGATGCCACTTCACAAGTCCAAACGCACCAAAAAACCACTGGACCATCCAACACCCGCCACCACCTCTACCTGGACCATTAACCTCCATGGACATGCCACATAAAACCTCAACAACACAAGGATGAGGACGCCCTTTTTGAAGGACCCCCGTGTCACCAGCCGATGAATTTCACCCAGCATCACGTGATTCACGTCATATTTTTCTGTTATGTTTTTTGTGACATTTTGTTTTACAATAACTTACATTAATTTTGCATTCTGTTTTTATAATTTCTACATGCAATTTCTGTGTGTACTTTTTACGTTTTGTTTCTGTTTCATTTTCGCACTTTTATTTCCATTTCGATTTTTTATTTTCCATTGGGCACGTAGACTACAGTTTGTAACCCGCTAGTCAGAATTTCTGTTAAAGATAAGCTCTCCGAGCTCATCGCTGTAATTGGAGCACAACCTGCACCTCTTATCAGTAAAAACTAGCGATGTTCCGCAATGTGAAACGCCTAGTTGGAAATTCTCACTAGATGACGTTCCTATGCTAAGCATGGAGAGTGAAAACTCGCCCCAATGCTCAAGGTAGTGAACTAGAAAATGTCTATGTGACCATAAGCATCTTCTGCAGCGATTTCCATTGCAGAAGTTAGCTTGGGGAGTGTTAGCTCCGCCCAAGGTTTACTGTAGATTATTGGGCCCTTTAAAAGGGCCTTTTTTCATTAATTTTGCACTCATTTTTGGGCCTAATCATCTTGTTGCATTTTTACAGCCTGGGTTCCCGCGTTTGCCTGCCTCGTCTTATTATTATTTGCATATTGTACCTGCGTCCGTCACCTAGTCAATAAATTTACATATTCCCCTGGGGTCTCACTTGTGTTGCCAGTTACCGTAACCCAACCATAGGAGTTTACCCTGTTGCGGTTGATCAAGAACCCCCATCGCCTCCCTGAGGAAACGTTTTGATACCATCGCCCGCAGACTCGCATTTGCTTACCCTCCATGCCAAATCGCTTTCGGATTGTCGAACCCGCTTTCCCCCCATTTGCAGGACCCACGTTTTCGACCCTTGAACCCATTGCTTAGCGCCGAGTCTTTTGAGAAGAGGATTTAGTGAGTCTTCTCAGGGGTTATTATTGTTGAGGGTATATTTGTGGGAATCCTCCTTAAGCTAGTTTTCCCTTGAGAGTACCCTCAGTTGAGAAAGCCCTCAGACCCTTAAGGTCAGGGCCAATTAGGGGATTGAGGTTAACAATCGGGTCCCCTATGGTAAGCCATTCTAGGAATGGCACCATCCCTCATTCTCAGTGAATGAGGACTAGGGATTGCCACCCCTGACCCGGCCGCGTTGTCCATTATTCTACAGCTGAACCCTCGGACAAGGCCGAGGTACACCATGGGTTTTCCTGTGGCAGTACCAGCTGGGTTAGGTTCCCGAAGTAGATAACCTAAAGTGAGCCACCCAACGGGGTCACAGCATGCCACTTGCAGTGACATGGCCATATTCTCTATGAAAATGGTATGGGTTTTCACTCATCAATGTGATTGTCCTAATTCGTTTGATGTGACATGGCTCCAATTTCTACTTAATGTGACACTTCTAAGGCCTCGAGTGTGTAAAGAAAGACAATTCCCATAGTTGAGTTTTTCTCTGGTGTTGGGAAGAACCTTTCTGGTAAAAGTTTTTGAATTTTTTCTAAACAATTTATATCTTAAACAAAGTAAGGTGACCAAATGAGTGAACAGTATTCTAGAGACGGTCTAACGTAAGTTGTGTAAGCTTGAACTAACATAGCAGGATTCTTTGATTGAAAAATTCTAAAAATTTGTTGAATTTTTTAATACACAATCTTTGTTATATTCTGAACATGTTTAGAGGATTTTCCATCTTCTGACTTTAAACCACCCAAATCACGACAAGTTTCGACAGGAGTAATTGGGACATTATTCAAGAGGTATATATGTTTAGCATTAGAATGACCTAGGTGGAGAACATTGCATTTTGGAATAGATAAATTCAATTACCAGGTTGTAGACCAGTCGAAAATATTATTGATTGCTTTCTGGAGACAATATGCATCATCATCCTTATTTATTTCTTTATAAATTTTTAAATCATCACCAAACATCAAACTAGTGACGTCATTTGTAATTGATGACGGAAGGTCGTTTACCAAAATCGAAAACAGTACGGGTCCAAAAAGGGACCCTTGAGAAACTCGGCTAGTAACCAGTTTAAAATCAGAGTAGGAATTTTCAATATTTACTCTTTGTAATCTTGAAGATAAAAAAGCTTTTATCCGTTTAAATAAGTCCCCTTTGGCACCTAATGAATGTAGTTTCATAAATAGTTCACGGTGAGAGACAGCGTCAAATGTTTTGGCAAAATCGAAATAAATTCAATCGACACATTTTTTGGCATCCATAGATTTTGTCCAATCATTGGTGCAGCTAAAAAGTTGCTTACAAGTTGATAAGTTTGATCTGGGACCATACTGACATTTTGAAAGAATAGATTTGTCATCTGAATAATTCATCAATTTGAACTTGATAATCGATTCCATAAATGTGCAAGACGGGATAAGGCACAGTTGACAAGTGCGCAATCTGATCCGCAAGTTGCAATTTTTGATGTAGGGTGAGTTACTCGTATTTACTGTATCTTCTGTACAGCTTATTGTAAGGACCAGCGTTTTTTTGTGCACGGACATTTGTGCCAATTGGCACGAAGGGCCAAAAAATTTGTGCCACTGGCACAAAAAATTTTTTCACTCTAAAAACGTATGAAAACCGTAAAAAAGTTTTGTGCCAAAAGTTTGATAAAAACCTAACTAAAGATGTTTTCACCGCATTAATTTGCATAAAAAATCGTGCCTGCTCTATTTTCTCTAACCACGTCAGAGAGAGAAAAACTGATCTAGAAAACGGTTTCCACGATTCGAAAAGAAATCGAATGCGGTGAAAATTCAGATATTTTTATAGACTTGGTCATGAAACTTTCCTTTACTTTTCGGCTTCGTTTCTAACAACTATTAAAGATTAAATTAGGATGTCTTGTCTATAATTTCTTTCTCCTGAAAAAAGCTAAGTCGAAAGTCGCTTCGCGCAAATTTTGGGTAGTACTAAAACCCGGATCAGGTCCACGGATCCGGATCTGGATCGGGTGTCTAAAACCCGGATCACCACGGATCGGCGGATCGGGGGTTTGGCTCGCCAAACCATGGTTTCAGGTGTCTAAAACCCGGATCATCACGGATCACGGCGGATCAGTCCGGTGATCCGGATCCGTGGAAAATTCGTCTAAAACCCGGATTTTCATCACGGATCACCCCCACGGATCGGGTTTGTATGTATTAATTTTTGATCGGGAACCCGAATTTTTGATCCGGATCATGATTTTTTGATCCAGATCAAAATTTTTGATGCAGATCAAAATTTTTTGATCTAGATCAAAATTTTTCGAATTTTTTCGTCGTGATGAGCATTTTCACGTCACATAATCAGAATTTGATCCAGATTTGATCCGGATCAATTTTTTTTTCAAATTTTCACCTAGAGTAAAAATGTTCGAATTTTACCGTGGTGATGAGTAAATTAACGTCACATAATGATCCGGATCAAATTTTTTTTTCAAATTTTCACCTGGAGTAAAATTTTTCAGAAAAGAAAATTGTAAAACGATTGAACCACAACCGTGAATCATCCCGAGCAACATCTATAAGATGTTGAACATCTGATAGAATGGTAGTTAAGCCATTAATATTGACCTCTTGTTTAGTTATGGGATCAAAATCGGATCCATACGGATCTTTAGTCGGTTGGTTCAATTACATGATGAAGTCTCTTTTGCAGGTGTATATAAAGAAGAGAAAAGCATTGAAACATCACGTCGACGGGATGATATAGAATAAATGCATGTGTATTAGGATTTTTTTCATTGCAATTATTTGTACGGATCTGGATCCGTGTATAATGTTAGTTGAGCAAACATTAACCACTTTTATTGCAAATAACCGTGTTTACCCAGCCATATATGTTTTCCCAGCCATATATGTTTTCCCACCCATATATGTTTACCCAGCCTTATAGGTTTAGGCAGCAAATTTTTTTTCGAATCTGGATCCGTGGAGTGGTTTATTTAAATTTTGTGTACGGATCTGTATCTTTATATGTGAATACGTAAAGTATTTTAATTGCACTTTTGTGTAGGGAATTGGATCCGTGTAACCGGTTTTATTACAAATAACTCTATATGAAAAATTGTCGCATTGTTTTTCATATTTTTCCTTCGTGATTAGTAAATTAACGTCACATAATCACATTTTAATCTGGATCACGATTTTTGATCCGGATCAAAATTTTTTTCACATTTTCACCTAGAGTAAAATTTTTCGTATTTTACCATCGTAATGAGTAAGTAAATTTTTCATACTTTTATTGAGAAAAAATTCAAAAACAGTAGTCCATTTTCTAGTCCATTTTTCGTCATTGAGATGTGGTCTAACTGCAGATTAACATCCTAGTGTCCTACTGTCTGACAACATAATTCATTTTTGGTATATGTATCTCGTGCAATTCATTGAAACATTATTTGTACGGGTTAGAAAAAAATATAGCATGTTTATTTGGAAAGTTTGAAAAATAATTTTGAAAAGGAATATTTTGTAAAACGATTGAACAACAACCATGACATCATCCTAAATAACATCTATAAGATGTTGAACATCTGATAGAACAGTAGTTAAGCCATTTCCTGCTTTGTTGTGGGATCAAAATGGGATTCATACAGCATCATTATTCGGTATATTCAATTACATAATGAAGTCTCGTTTGCAGGTGTATATAAAGAAGAGAAAAGCATTGAAACATCGTGCCGACGGGTCGTTGGAGAATAAATGCATGTCATTTGAATCCATATAATTGTCGTGATCTGGATTTCACCTCACTGATGTAGTATTTTGGATCAATAAAACAGTTTTAACAAGACAGTAGTCGACCGAAGGAAGAGCATTTGATTGCTCAACAAAATGTGGTCTAACATCAGATCAATACGGCTTTTCTACTGTCTTGTCATTATTTCCGATGAGGACTATATGTATCCACTGGATTTGAGTGAAACATTCTACAGGTTGGAACAAAAATGTAGCATGTGTTTTTTGTTTGTAGTATGATGGATCTGATCCAACATTGTAGTGTTATCCGTATGATCCGACATTCACATAACACAATAACAAAGAAAAAAGAGAAAAGAAAGGTAATTTGGACCAGTGAACTTGCTTTTGGCTGTTGGGCCTTACAAGCCGCTTACAGCTTTTCATTGAGAGTGGTCTAATGGCAGATTAATAGACTGGTCCAATTACCTTTTCAGCATTCTTGTTGACGACATAATATATCCACCTGAAATAAGTGAAACATTATTTCTACGGGTTGGAATCAAAGGTTAGCATGAGTATTTTGTTTGTAGAGTGATCCGTCTTATCTGACATTGTAGTGTGATCCGTCTCATTCGGAATATGGTTTGAAAGGGAAAAAAATTTTAAAAGAAGAAGAGAAAAGAGAAAAGAAAGGTAATTTGGACCAGTGCATCTGTCTTTGGCTTTTGGGCCTTACAAGCTGATTACAGCTTTTCATTCAGAGTGGTCTAATGGCAGATTAATAGACTGGTCCAATTACCTTTTTAGCATTCATGTTGACGACATAATATATCCACCTGAAATAAGTGAAACATTATTTCTACGGGTTGGAATCAAAGGTTAGCATGAGTATTTTGTTTGTAGTGTGATCCGTCTTATCCGACATTGTAGTGTGATCCGTCTTATTCGGAATATGGTTTGAAATGGAAAAAAATTACATATACAACATAACACATTTGTTAGAAATGGAAAAAAAAGTTTTAGAAGAGAAAAGAAGAAAAGAAGATAATTTGGACCAGCCAATTTTAGCTTAGTCTTTGGCCTTACAAGCCACTTACAGCTATATGCTGAGTGTGGTCTAACGACAGATTAACAGACTGGTCCAATTATCTTGTTAGCATTTCTGTCCATGACATAATATATCCACTGGATTCAAGTGAAACATTATATTTACGGGTTGGAATAAAAGTTTAGCATGAGTATTTGGTTTGTAGTGTGATCCGTCTTATCACAATAGGTTGCAATGCAAAAAATAGGTTGCAATGCATTAAATTTTAAAAAACAGTAGTCGAACCTGCTTTTTGTTTTTGGCCCTTAGCATTTGAAACCTGCTTTCCACTTTTCAATGAGGAATAGTGGTTTAACGACAGATTAACAGAGCCCGACCTACTGTTGGTTGTATTATTCACATTTGGTATATGAATCTGCTTCATCTGAATGGAACATTATTTCTACTGGTTGAAAAAACTATTTAGCATGTGTTTAGAGTTTGTAGTGTGTAGATAGCTGTCAAAGTTAAAAAAAGCTTTAAATGATCAAAAAATCAAAAACAGTAGTCCAGCCCTGTAACTTCATAATTTGCCACTTTATAATTGGCGTGGTTTAACTGCAGAATAACAGAATTCATGATTTCCTATTTGATAATAGGCGTGGTTTAACTGCAGATTAACAAGTCCAGGGTTGTCCTACTGTTCGACAACAATATTCGTTTTCGGTATATCTATTTGCTGCATTCGAATGGAACATTATTTCTACGGGTTACAAAAACTGTTTAGCATGTCTTTCTAGTTTGTAGTGTGTAGATGGTTGTGAATGTTTGTATAAAAAAAGGTTTAAAGGAAATTTAAAGAAAACAGTAGTCCACCCAAACTCGAGAATCTGCGCTTTTATAATAGGTGTGGTTTAACTGCAGAATAATAGAATTCATTATTTCTGATTTTTTATTGATTTGATAATTGGCTTGGTTTAAGTGCAGATTGACAGAATCGAGGGTTGTCCTACTGTTTGACCATAATATTCGTGTTCGGTATATCTATTTGCTGCATTCGAATGGAACATTATTTCTACGGGTTGGAATAATAATTATTTATCATGTGCCTTTCAGTTATAGCGTGATCCGTATGATCCGATCATGGGCAAATACAAACATAAAGGCATACACATTGTTGTATAAAACATTTCTACAGTTGAAAAAACTATTCCATTTTTATTTTTTAGAAATTGAAAAATTGAAAATTTGAAATTGAAAAAATCCAATCAAGTATGTTATTATTTATATATGTAGTTTGCCTATTCCAGTTACCCCATCAACCCTACAGTTTCCCTCAGTAAATTAGAATGTGAAACTTAATTTACTTGAAAGAAAAATTGCGTTGGACTAGTATGTACAAAAACTAATACAAAACGTCGAATACAAACGAAAATGGCACCTGGAACACTGGTAGACTAGTTACAAAAATAATAACAAAAAAAATATGGAAAAATACAAAAACTAATAGAATACGTCCATCGGGACGTGTATACCCCTTTGATGGGCTTTATTGGCCAATTCATCGGTCTCCTTCCTCGCCTGTTGATTTTTACTCATTCTGGCCCATTTGACCAATAGGTCCCTCAAGCAGTGGACGAAATAATTGTAAGCCGTTTCGAGGCTCCAATCTTCTTTCCGCCTGTAACCTCGCGTCGTCGTCAAATATCCGCACATAAATTCGTAGACAGTGGCGATTTGTCCGTCTTCGGTTATCAACCGAATATGGTGTTTCTTATATTCGTCATAAATTGAATAGGGCTGTTTGGTTAATTGCCCCACCATCAATTGGAAAATATCGTGGCGTAAATGTATATGCCACACAACAATGTGTCGCGAAAGAACTGAAATAAATGATAATGAGTTTTTGGAATACCCGGATCCAATACTCACGGATCACCTAAATTTCAGACTCAAAAATGTCGAAAAAAGTTTGCCAACTTGTTCAACATACTCAACAGGGTCTGGGGAACACGTTAAAATCAAAATTTTAAAATTTTAAATTTTTTTTAAATTTTTTAAAATTTTTTAAAAAATTTTAAATTTTTTTAATTTCATCGTAGAAATGTCCGCCGTACTCAGAAACATAGGAAAATAAATTTCCCGAACCCAGAACGCAATTTTTCACTTCAAAAATTGAGTGATCCGTGGCCGAGTGGATCCCGGTTTTAGACGTGCATGTCTAAAACCTGGATCATATTCTCACAGATCACCTAAATTTCAGACTCAAAAATGTCGGAAAAAGTTTGCCAACTTGTTCAACATACTCAACAGGGTCTGGGGAACACGTTAAAATCAAAATTTTAAAATTTTAAAATTTTTTTAAATTTTTAAAAATTTTTTAAAAAATTTTAAATTTTTTTAAAATCGTCATAGAAATGTCCGCCGTACTCAGAAACGTAGGAAAACAAGTTTCCCGAACCCAGAACACAATTTTTCACTTCAAAAATTGAGTGATCCGTAGCCGAGTGAACCGGGTTTTAGACGTGCATGTCTAAAACCCGGATCATATTCTCAGGGATCACCTAAATTTCAGACTCAAAAATGTCGGAAAAAGTTTGCCAACTTGTTCAACATACCCAACAGGGTCAGGGGAACACGTTAAAATCAAAATTTTAAAATTTTAAATTTTTTTTAAATTTTTTAAAATTTTTCAAAAAATTTTAAATTTTTTTCAATTTCGTCGTAGAAATGTCCGCCGTACTCAGAAACGTAGGAAAATAAGTTTTCCGAACCCAGAACACAATTTTTCACTTCAAAAATTGAGTGATCCATATCCGAGTGATCAGGGTTTTAGACGTGCATGTCTAAAACCCGGATCATATTCTCACAGATCACCTAAATTTCAGACTCAAAAATGTCGAAAAAAGTTTGCCAACTTGTTCGACATACCCAACAGGGTCTGGGGAACACGTTAAAATCAAAATTTTAAAATTTTAAAATTTTTTTAAATTTTTCAAAATTTTCAAAAAAATTTTAAAATTTTGTAAAATCGTCATAGAAAATATCCATAAAAAGGCAAATAAATACCTTTTATGCTGTGCGATTTGGCGTAATTTGCATCCCGATAATGCCAGTTGTCCATAAAATTGGGTAGCTGTAAATCGTTCTTGAAGATTTGCGATTTCCAAGATCGACAAGGGACACCCCGATTAGCATCCGACGGGTTTACGAAGCAATTTCTTGTAGCTGTCAAAATTGTTAGTGTAATGGAAATCCTATAACATGTCTCATTTAATAGTACTTACAGACTCGCATTTCGTCGTAATTTCGCAGATTGTTCGTAATTATGTTGACAACGTGGTTGTGGAGGCTCTGTTGTACATCTGACACAACAATTTCAGCCCAACCGGCAACATAGGTGGAAACGGGAGCCATGTACACGTGGCAATGATTTTGAACCAAAATAGGCATAACGATGTGACGAAATTCGTTTACTAGATGTTCGCGTATGCCTACGGTCAGTGCATATTGCGTTGACATCATTTCTAAAGCCAGAGATATAAATGCAAATTTGAAATTAGTATATGCTTAAAATAACTCAGTATGTCTTACTTCTAACCAACACCATTTCGTGTTGATCGCCTATGCAAGCCCAAGTGGCTTCAAATGGGAGCGAAACTTCCTTGCCAACGGCATCGAGTATGCAGCAATGTTTAATACACCTAAACATCAAAATTTAGTGGAATAAGTGCTCTAAAATGCACTACTAAAATACTAAAATAGTATTAAGTTTATAAACGATCAATTTTTGCCTACCATTCTACCAATTTACGCCAATGTCGTCGGCCCTCCTTGTTGATTTGATCTTTGTTAACGATGAAACACTTTCCTGCTTCCAACGATGGAAACATAGTAGTGTTGCCAACAACAACAAGCAAGCATCAAGCACGGCTTATTGCGACATTTAAACATTTAAAGTTTTCCAAGAATCCGATGGTCAGATATTGATTTGATCGCACAATGTCGTAAATGACAATGTCGGATTCTTGTCCCTGTGAGAAACCCTAAAGTAATGTATTGTGAGTTAAGTACTAATCATAATTTACCACCTGAAACTGGTCTACTGTTCCAATTCGAATTTTACGTAGATCTTCAACGAATAATTCGCTACGTGAGTAGCTGTGATTCTGCAAATATGTGCCATTTAAAATGGCTTTGCATGCTTCCTCTACTTTTGCTCGTAGTTGTTTATCCTGTGCACTGTACGACGTTATAATAACTATGTTGTCTCAGCGCATTTTGTATTGTCCAATTAAGGAAGCCGCCAGATTGATACAAGCAATTGCTTCGCCTATATTTTGCAGAGATCTTGAATTATCGTTGGCGGATTCTTCTTTCGCAATATGAATCCAAGCTATGGGATGGCCAGTCATCATTGTCGGAAATGATTTCGGAAGTTGCAGCATGTGTTGTTCTATAAGCACAAATGTTGAAACGATAAAATTTACTAGCACTCAAATCATTTTAAACATTGTCCCTATACTGAGTCACATTGTTACCTTTCGTGGTACAATTTTGTACCCCATTTTTGTACGTCAAACTACTGACTATGCTTCCAATTGTCGGGTGCATTCCGTATTGTTGGTTCAATAATTTGTATGGCATTTTCATGTTGAATAACCATTCAAACAGGGTATGACTGAATCCTTTTCGTTCTGCTTCTTTGGAAGTCACACACGGCCCTAATTGGCAAGGATCGCCTAAAAGAGTGACCTGAAAGAGTGAAAATGAAAGGAAAACATAATATTTGGAAGGAAAATATTTAACAGTTCATTACTCTTCCACTTATGTGGAGTCTTGTAACCGGAATCAAGGTGGTTGGTTCAGTATCCTGGGCTGCTTCGTCGATCAATACCAGTTTGAAAAAGCATGGTTTTAAGCGGGCATAAGCTGCTCCATTGCAAGTCGTAAAGATTATACGATATTTGCACCTGAGTAGCTGTTTTTCGTATTTGAATAGGCACGCATCTGCTTTTTTGTCTTCGTCTTTCGTGAGTGGTGTCTGGTGTCGAACACCATACTTCATTTCGATGCATTGCCTCCAGTTTGTTTTGCTGAAGTTAAAAAGATAGAAACAAGTACAATGTTAAACAGACGGAAACAAATTATGTATTATAAAGTTTAGAAATCTTTACCAAAATGCCAAATTTTCTGGCTGCATTGCTACGGCTCGCATTGTGTAGGGTCGAATATCATCGTCCGGCTGGTAGTACTTAGCTCTGCTGGTAAGGCGCACGATGTTATTTTGAACTCATTCTTTTTCATTGCCTGCATTTTCAACACTTTTCAAAAGTGCTCGTATGATATTGTCTACGGCAGTGTTTGAAGGCGCTGTTATCAATATTTTTTGACCCTGATCAAGGGCAAATGCTCATCTGATAATACAAGTAGCTGTGGATGTTTTTCCCGTTCCAGGCGGGCCCTGTACAAACAAGTTAAGCGTAAGGGTTGAAAGATATGAATATGTTGATATTATTACCTGTATTATCGAAATAAAATTCATTTCTGAAAGGCAAACGGCCTCTTGTTGACATCCGTTCAGACGGCAAGAGTCAAACAGGTCGTTGAGATTTGCGCCAATATCGTAATATTGACAAGTAGCTGTTGGATCACGATGTTTTCCACGAATCAATAGATCGCGAATTGGTTCGCTAATCTGTGGTGCTGTTTCATTGAGAGGTCGGAGCCGCATTCCGGAGGCTTTGTCAATATACTTATTGCCTGTCTCTTTTTCTTTCAACTTTAACCGCCACATTGCGGTGTTGGAGTCCACCATGCTCAAGTGCTTTATGGTGTTGAGGCAGTTTAGTGTTCTAAATAAACGATGATGCTCAACCAAAAAAAATAGAAGGTCTAGGAACCCAAAAAATGAACATGAATGCTTTATACACATATACCTTTGCATCGCCATATCATCTCCTTTCCAAATGATGTTGCACATTTTGCGGCCCAGTTGGCGACTTAATTCGACAAATTTTCCTGGGGCATTGGCAGCATCTTGGTCCCATTGCAGGTCTTCATCTGCATCGTCTTGATCTTCGGCATCAGTATCAAATGGTGCATGTTTCGATGCCATCCACTTTTGCAACTTGTTTATGCGAAACTTGAGGATGTCGACGCATAAATTGGCGCTTTTGTCTAAAAACAATTGCAAGTAATAAATTTTATTAAATTTCATTCTGCTCAATTACTCACTATCGGGTACATTGAGTAGTGTTGCGTCGCAATACGCATCAGTTTCGTACCACTTGCCATCACCTCCAAGCTCCAAAATCGTCAATTGAATCTTTTGATTCGGAGGAACGACTAAAGATATATGTTGGATTTGAATTGCAATTAGGTCAAAATAACATATCAACTCACAATTGGGTAGCTGTCCGCTGAAGTTTATTTTTCCTGTGGCGTATGAAGGCGGATCTAGCAAGTACTCGATTGACTGAAAGTGTTTGCTGAACGCCAACAACATTTTATCATTATCGTCAGCTTGTTGATTTATCCAGTGTAAAAAAGTATCCTAATATTCGTTCAGTGAATGATACCTAAAAGCAGTTGTAAATAATCTACAACAAAAAAGGGGTTTTTTGGTGTATTTTAAAAAAAAAAGCTATGTGGAACTGTAGACCGACAAGATGCGTTTTGGCTGACTTGAAAAGGTAAAATTTTCTGCCACTTCCGGCCAGTTTAGGGAACAAATTACACGTCATCAGTCTGATTTCAATTTATTTCCAAACATTATGTATCTGTAGCCGTATTATAAGCTTTTTTAAAATTTTGGGGAATTTTTGGGAAATGAAGAAAAGGAGTTTGGGTCTCGTTCACAAATGGAAAAAAATAATGGAGGACTTACGCAGCTTTCTGACATGGTTTTTCAAATTCGTCTGATTCAACTGTCCGATCAACAAAAGCGCCGAATCCAGTTTCGTAATCAAAACTGCATTTCACATTATTATGGTCGTACGATGAAGTATTCAGCGCAATTTCTTTTATTGGTTCTCGCGGTTCATGGAATTCTTCGTAGTGTACTTCTACGGCGTCTAATTCATCGAACTCGTCCTCAACTTCGGCGTTGATCAGAGGCTACAAATAATAATACAAGTTAGAATTATTACAAATGTGTGATATTGAAAGACAACTAACTTCAAACGGCGCAGGCTCGTCAATATGTGAGTGCGAATAGGACATAGTAGTTGTCGTGAAACGGGAAACACCAATGCTTGTTCAACAATAAATAAATTAAATGAGGACTCACATTTATCGTTGTAAATGTGAGTAGCTGTACAACAAGTTGCACAGAGCAGTAAATCGCTTCTTCAACAATCAACGAAACAAACAAATCCTAAAGGTTATCGTTGTAAACGTGACTACGTGAGTAGCTGTGTTGTGTACAACAACACGTAGTTTACAATGCGGTCTAAAAAAAGTGACGTAAATCCCAAAGTCCGCCCCCCATCATAATTAATGATTACCTATTGTTCTGACAGTTGCGATAAGCTATGACACTAGCTCTCAACTTTCCGTTTTGCACAATCGAAGGGTTGATGATGGGCTGGGTGGGCGGCGCGGCGTGACGTGAGTGTTTTTAAAAAACTTTTTGTGAGTAAATCGATATACAGTAAACTATTCATCCTGTTCTTCAATTTCCAGGAATCGGATACAACTTGTTTGTCATAACACAAAATGCATATCATAGTTTTATGCACTTTCGCGTTACCATGAACCAACAATAAAAAGTTGTAGTCACTTATAATGAATGTCGGTAAAATAATTCAAAACCGAGCAGTATTTTACTACTCAACTACTCCATTTGCCATTGTTACAAATTTAATTGCAACAGTGCCCAGCCGTGGGGACGTGGACCCTGAGGTTATGCACGGCCATGTGCAAAACTTAAAGAACTTAAAAAAACTGTGCAAAACATGAAACAAATATATAAAGAAAAATGTACACAACCATGACTAGAAAACATAGATGGATAGAGACAGAATTAGGAAATTAAAGATTTTTTTGGGGTTTTTTTTAATTTTTTAATTTTTTTTGGTTTTTGGGTTTTTTTAATTTTTTTTTTTTTAATTTTTTTTGGTTTTAAATTTTTTTTTTATGAATGTGCGTAATCTAAACCTAACAAAATTAAAAAAAGCAATAAACAAAACATTAACAAATTGGGAAAAAAGTAAAACTTAATTTGACAAAAATTAACATAAAACAAAACATAAACATAAAGAAATAAAATAAATGTTAACGAAACTTAAAATTGAAATTAACGTGCACAAATTAAAACATTTTAACATTACATATATACAAAGCATGGTTTCTTCCAAAACAAGTGTTAATCTTACATGTATCGATTAATTGAAATTGTTAAAACATTCTATTTTCTATGTTACGTTTCAAATTATAAAATTATTCACTTATGTTTTGGGTTAAATTTGTACAACAGCAGTAAGCTTTTGAGCATAATAACCTAAGTAGCGTTTGGGAAAAATCACATCGAATGCATAATGACTAGAAGTAAACAATGAACACATGCACACATCACAATAAAATGAAAAACTCACAGTACTTACGGAACACAATAACAAACATTACTCTTCATAAAAATTAAAAATTTAAAGTAGTATTGAAGGAGGACTTACGCCGGCAAGGAACCCAACCATTGGAATTCCACCAATGTACTCTGTTATATAAACTTACCCCAATTCGCCAGCATACTCCGCGTGCTCCTCGAATATGGCCAATGTTTATGTCCGCATCAACATCCCTGTTTTCGAATATAGGTGGCGGATCTTCTATTTCTGCAAAGCCTTGGCCAATTCCATTCATAATTGCGTCGTTCAAATGATCAACATTAACATGATTGATCAGTAGATTATCTGGATTTTCTTCGCGGCGGGGAGGATTTGCACCACGTCTCATGTTCCGACGCTCAACCCCAATTTGTCTATTGTTGCATCGCCGATGTTGTTGTCCTCGTCACGCTGCACATTCATTGGAAAAAAAAATTAATGTAGAGTGCAGACATACATTAACTTTCAATGTATCTGCTTTATACAGCATAATTATCTTTCTGTTTACATAATTATCTTTCTTTTTAATATTTTTCAAATGATTATGGCTAAAATGTGGAATCTATTTACCTCTTCGGGGTGCTCTTATTAGAATCAATGGCAAATCATCATCGTCAATTTCTGGAATCAGATTAGCCATATCAACGACACGGTCTTCATTGCCGTTGAGTAGCTGTTCTTCTTGCGGGGGTGTATATTCGGGTTGGTGAATTTCCGGAATCGGATTAGCCATATCAACGACACGATCTTCATTGCCATTGAGTAGCTGTCTGGCCCGTCTACACAAATGACGTGGATGACGTCGGGCATTGTCCACTCTTCTTCGATGTCTTCCAATGCTTATTGATACATGAATGTGAGGCATTTCGAGTGAAAAAATGTTTGTTGAGTAATTCTTCTTTCAAGCAAGAATGATACACTATTCTATTAAGGTGCATCTTAGGGGCAAAGTCCATGTTTGTGCATAAAGGTAAACATTCATTTCCTACTGTAATGTTTACTGGTCACTCATTCCATGTGGACAATGAACAGGAAGCAAAAATTGATTATGTGTTGCGCAATGAAGAATGTTACGAATCTTGGGTTGGATTGATAGGTTATGTATAGAATTGTACATAGGAAAACAAGTTTGCATGCTTGTGTTGTACCACGAGAAAAATCTGGGCCTGAAAACCTAAAGAAGATAAAATGTTGTTAAATTGTTTATGTGAAATAAATATTGTGACTGTTAAATACAATTGTGTTCATGTTTGTACACATATTACATTTCAAATTGCAGGTAGCTGTTTACTGTAACATTGTTATTCGCGCCTCATTTCTTTATCGCGCAACGCAATGCAGATAAATATTTTTGCCCGAGTCTTGCGTTTCAAAGAAACAATGAATGACGCCTAAAAGTAAGATTGACAACTAATATTACTTTTTGTGTTAGCCTAACGTATTGAGTAATTTTAGTAAATGCTTATGGTTTTATTGATTGTTATTTATTGTTCATATTTTTTGCTTTAGCAAACGACGAATGAAATTGTATTTTTTCCCAATTACGTAATTGGATCCACAGCTACTCACCGTCTATGGTAGAAAATAAAAATTCAACGATTTACCGCTTTTACGTCAGCTACTCACACCTCACCAAATAATTCTCTGCCAATATAGACCACGACGTAGCATTTCGATTCGAATATTTAGTAAATTCGCCGTCAGCTACTCACAAAGTCAGCAATAATTGACATTGACAAAGTCGCTTACAGCTACTCAACTAATGTATTCGGATGACAACCAATACGACTCCGACGACGACTTCAAGGAAACTCCTAGTCTACCCTCGCAAGTTGATCAACCTAAAGATGATCTGCCCAAGATTGAATCAAATGCAAATGCAACATCTGCCAAAACGGAAGATACGCCAGTTACTTCAGGATGTGTCATTCCCGTTATGACTAACAGACAATGCAGATTAGAACATAAAGACTTGGATGAGTAAATCGGTAAGCGAATTGTTTATTTTTGCGAAACTTACATCCAAAATTAATTACCAGTTGTTTGTATGTTTTCCAACTGTAACTAATATTTCAGCTTCAGCTAATGCAGAATGATTAATCAACAAACCATCACCATGTCCAAAAGGAGGAGACATTTACTTGTTTCCATACTCCAGCAAAGAAGATAGTAATATACAGGTCACATTATTTATGTTAACCTTATATAATATTTGTACTTCCTCATAGAAACCTTTCTCTGCGATTGTTATAATTGGATAAAGGATGGAGTTCGAAAAACTTCCGAGGTCTAATCCAAAGTATTCAGCTACTCACTACGCTGTCGCCTGGGATCGAAATTCGGAATCAAAGAAGAAATTTAAAAGAATGGAATATGGGCAGATAAATACACCGGCGGACAAACATCTACACGTTGGAGTAGTCCACTACTTTGGCGATGAAAAATATGGCGTCAAGCGAAAGCATTATAATTCGAACAGTGACAGAGTCTTTATTCGAAATGCTCCAGTAATCAAGAAACTCGTAGAAGTCGAACTTAAACGAGACCCGAACCTTACCGCTTCTCAATTGTACGAAAAAATTAGAATAGACAATCCTGCTCCACCGGGCCTGGAAGCTGTCGTACATGGCAGAGATTGAAAACAAGTAAATATAATGAAATAGATATTTCAACTAGTACAATTTTTATAACAGTCATATTTTTAAATTACTCTTTTAGATGTCCAACTTCAAATACGGCATTCAAAATAAATTTTGGCCGACAAAGGACGCCATATACAATTTAAACACATTCATTCGCGAGAATGAACGCCAATTTATAATGAGCATAGAACAAACGGCTCAAGACTTTTTGGTTTCATGTATGTTGCCGGACACGCCCGAAATAATCAACGAATTAATAACAGAATATCCAAACGAGCCATTTGTCGTTCTTTACGACAACAACGTTTGAATTGGGCGATTTGTATGCGTCAGCAGCAATTTATCGCCAAAAAAGCCTTATCGGCCAACCGGTTTTCCCACTCGGCGTACTTACACACGAGAAAAACTTCAAAGAAAACCGTTGTGGCTTTATACAAAAAATTTTTCGACAGCTACCCATTCGTATAACAAATGGGAACATCAAAACCGTTATAATTACTGATCGCGAATTTGATTTCCAAAATTTGACGCCAAACACGGTTCACGTTTATTGCTGGCGACATTTAGTCGAAAATGTTACTCGTAAAATTACCGAATTGTGTCCCAAAAATAACGACTTGCGTGTTGCCATAGTAAGCAATTTATATTCAATTCTAAAATCGGACTCCGAGAATCTAGCAGCATTAAAAGCTGAAGAACTTAGTGAAAAATGGCCCGAAAAATTCAAACAATATTACTTTTCATCCATTGCGCCAGCTGTTCGAACAAGCGGAAAATGGGTGTTGGAACCGATCGCACTGTACTCCAGCTTCTCAGGTATGTTAATTTTGATATTATTTCAAATATTAACAAATGTAATGTTTTCATACGTCAAAAGCCTACAGTTTTAATTTATTAAAGCTAATAATATATAAATTTAATTAAATAATTTAAATATAGATTTTTTATTTTATAATTTATAGTTCTGTTAATTAATTTAAATACATATTTTTTATTAATAATTTATAGTTTTCATTAATTAATTTAAATACGTATTTTAGGCCTTACGACCAACGCTAGCGAAAGTTTCAACAAAGTCCTAAAGACCTGGACTTCTTGGCGAGAAATGCCCATGGACATGGCCGTTCTCGCTCTCTACACCCTATTTAATTATTACAACGTCGATTATGACCGCCCCAAATATGGAGTTGGGGATTTCAAGCTCAACGCCCACATTCCAATGAGGCCTGCCAATGAAATGCCGAAAAGAGATATAATCGAACCGGGAAAGGTTTTACAATATTGTCGATTTGGCCAAGTACGCGTACAACCGCAGAAGGAAGAGCCAAAATCAGATCACCGCGGAGATGCCGATTCAAATTTCCGAATCGGTCAATTTTTGGTCGAAAATGGAAAAGTGGTCCACGACACCCTATCAAGAGTAATAATTCATAATGTAGTTTATATTTTTTTTAATTAATTTGCAAATTTGCGGAAATAATCGCCCGCCTTAGCGATGTCGACGACGATGCTTTATTGAACGTATCATTAAAATCAAAAGATGCAAAGCCGACATTCTGCGAATGTAAAGTCGATAAAACTGTCAATCGCATGCTTGAATGAGATGCCCAAGTTGCCGAAAATTGCCAAATGTGGTACCATCCCGACTGCGAAAATATTTCCCATATTTATTTTTTGCTTAAAAACAATCGAAGAAAACCCGAAAACAAATTTTATTGGGAATGCACGCACTGCTTCGTTCTTCAATACTTCCGAAATTCGCCGGCTGTGCAAAAATATCAACTACAGAATACTTGTACAATCGATCCTGGCCTTACAACTTTCTATATTAAGGCTAAGTTTTGTCCAAAATTCTTGCGACAGGTAATTTAAATGCTGTATTACATAACATTCATGAATTAATTTCATACATTACAGCTACCCATCGAATTGTCAATGTTAAAAAAATCATTGACATTGGCACTTAAACACCAATTCGGGGAAGCTGCATTGGAGTGGGTGAATTACATACGCTACCAGAAGAATGCGGTAGAAGAAAAAAATATAACCAAAGACGGCTCGGGCACAAAGATCGATTTATACGGTGCCGCCGACGAATTCTTCTTGAGCCATATCAGCACCATGTACACTCTACAACGCCGCAGCGAGTGTTCCGTAGCCAAATGCCCAATGCGGATTAACACCCAAGAAATAACCGGCTATGCACTGTAAGTCTTTTGTTAATTAATCTCTTGAGGTTTTTGAGATACTTGTTAAAAGTTCTTTTTTTTAAGAAGTGTTTGCATACCCAATTCGAAGTGGAAAAATTGATTTCCTACGTTTCTGAGTACGGCGGACATTTCTATGACGATTTTAAAAAATTTTAAAATTTTTTAAAAAATTTTAAAAAATTAAAAAAAAATTTAAAATTTTAAAATTTTGATTTTAACCTGTTCCCCTGACCCTGTTGGGTATGTTGAACGAGTTGGCAAACTTTTTCCGACATTTTTGAGTCTGAAATTTAGGTGATCCGTACTGAGCCGATATGGATCACTCTGTTTTAAAGTGAAAAGTTGCGTTTGAGGTTTGCGAAAATTGTTTTTCCCCATTAGGGAGTAAAGGACTTTACCGTTTATGTTATAGTACAAAAAAAGATAAAACGATCGAGAATTTGGCAGATAAACATCTTCGCAAAAATAAGCAAATTTGTGGACAAAGACATGAGAACTGGTCGACAAAATGTCTAGGTATACCAACTTTTTTTGCGCCTACCTTTACGATGCAACAGCTACTCATGTTGCCCCCAATTTATTTGTGCAACGCACCATTGAATGACGTTTTTGCATTGCCGATGGAGTTGACGTTTAATCGACCACGGTAAAAACAAACTGGAGTTGTGTTTTGTTTTTTTCAACTCTACATTTTCCAGATATTATCTGTTGTCGGTTATCCTTTATATCTCCAACCACTTTGCATGCATCGTCCTTCGACTGGGGACTTCATCAAAAGAATATTTCCTTTGCGACGATTTGCAGGAAAAAATGGTACGAGTAGCAGGAGGTAGTGGAAACGGGCATGTTTTACAATATGCCTTGTATTTTCTAGATTGTTAAATATTTTTAATTTTGTTTTGTTAATTTTTCTCTCTTTTTGTTGTGTTTTATTTACCAGTTTTACCTCGTGCAATTTTTTAAAATTTTATCCCGCTTGTTATTGCTGGTTTAAATTTTATCGCTTTATAAATTTTATCTCGTCTGTTACTGATTGTTAAAATTCTATCATTATTGTTCGTTTCAATTTTAGCGCCTTAAATCTTATCTTGTCTGTTATTGATTGTTAAAATTTTATTGCTTTATAAATTTTATGCATACTGTAAATAATTGTTAAATTGTTATTGTATTTGTGATTGTATTTGTATAGTATCTCCGTATACATTTTTCCGTTTTTTATTTTTTTATTATTTTTATCATTTTTCTTTTTTTTAGTTTTTTTTGTTTTTTTGGTTATTTTATTACCTTTTTTTTGGTTATTTTATTACCTTTTTTTGTTTATTGGTTATTCATTGTTTTGTTGTTTTCTTTTTTTTCTGTTACTGTACATAGTAGTTTGCTTAAATGTAAATAAAATTTGGTACATAATTGGTACAAAGTAGGAATCCTGTGATTGATTGAAAAATAGATAATTCGTCTATATTCGAACTCGTTTTATGAGGTTTCTGACTATATGCATTGATTCTCTTCCAACCCGTAGTTTTTATGTTTCATACAAAAACACCGATATATAAAAAAGTTTGAATTAAGTACGAATGTGTGGTCTAACGGCAGATTAACAGATTTAAACTGCTGCTAGAGCGCATTTTTATACTTTTTTCAACCTGAATTATTGAAAAAATTTTTTGGTTGTTTTACATTTGAATTACCATTTTATTAAAAAAAACAAAAATAGAACAGGCTAAACATTATATCAATGATTTAACAACCGTTCTATCATACCAGCTAAATAGCAATTATGTATATATTTTCAACTTTCCTTATAAAACATAAAAGTGACGGGTTGCAAATGTATTCCAGCATTGACAACAGAATGTATCGATCTGGTGACTGCACTTGCCTACTTTTGATGTGGTTTTAGACACACGTTAAAAATTCGCGCCAACCTGTCAATTTGATGTTCCTACAATTTCCTCATGTTTATATACATATGCCAATATTGGCTCATTAGGATTTGATTAACCAAAAAGGACTAAATCGATGACTTAACGACTGTTCTATCAAAGTTTACTTCATCGATTATGGAATTATGGAACCTTGAGGTTATTCAATCCTTTTGCAGTTTGAGTTGCACATCCTCAAAACCCATTCATGATTGCTCATAAAAACTATTTACATAGCGCCAGATCAAAATGTACTGATCTGGTGACTCCACTTGCCTACTTTTAATGTGGTTTTAGACACACGTTAAAAATTCGCGCCAACCCGTCAATTTGATGTTTCTACAGTTTCATCAAATTTATATACGTGTGCCAATATGGGCTCATTAGGATTTGAACAAACCAGAAAGGCAAAAACTTAATTGATGAATTAAGGACTGTTCTATCAAAATTTATTTTGTCGATTACGGCAATATCGAACCTTGAGGTTGTTCAATCCTTCTGCAGTTTAAGTTAAACAAAGACATATAGAAAGTATATACACGGATCCAGATCCGTAAACTTTTTTTTATTCAAACCTAGGTGCAGTTTAACATAATACAAATTCAATTATTCTATTTACGGGAATAAAAATCATTGACTAAACTACTGTTCTATCAATTTTCCCATATCTGAATTAGCCTTTTACATTTTCTCCTAAATTTTTTATACACAAATATATGTAAAGTTACCTTCCTTAATGCAATCACCCAGAAAACTATGCCGACTCTTGATTGCATAATAAAGCACAATAAATGGCTAACATTTTATTTGCACAACATTATAGACGGATACAGCTGCGCAATAAAAATACTTTACGTATTCACATATAAAGATACAGATCCGTACACAAAATTTAACTAAACCACTCCACGGATCCATATTCGTAAAAAAATTTTCTGCCTAAACATATAAGGCTGGGTAAACATATATGGCTGGGAAAACATATATGGCTGGGTAAACACGGTTATTTGCAATAAAAGTGATTAATGTTTGCTCAACTAGCATTACACGGATCCAGATACGTACGCAAAATTGCAATAAAAAGACTACTAATACAATTTATTCTCTGTAAAACCGGTTATACAGGGATTTAGATCTGTACAAACACTACTAATACACATGCATTTATTATAAAAAACCCTACTAAACCAATAAAAACACTACTAATACACATGCATTTATTCTCTGTCATCCCATAGACGTGATGTTTCAATGCTTTTCTCTTCTTTATATACACCTGCAAAAGAGACTCCATTATGTAATTGAACCAACCCAAAAATAATCCCGTAGGGATCCGAATGTGCAGAATGTGCCGGCCCTACGGAACAACATCACTAAATGGTTTAACAACTGTTCTATCAGATGTTGAATGGAATCAGCAAATTTAGAACAACATAACTAAACGGTTGTTCAATCGTTTTACAAAATTTTCTTTTCCAAAATGTTTTTAATTTTTTTCCATGTAACGGGAAAATACAAAAAATTTACATTCGTCGAGGATCGAAAATCGTGATCCGGAACAAATTCATTAACCCTAGGTGGAAATTTGAAAAAAATTTTGATACTGATCAAAAATAGTGATCCCATCAAAATCTGTTTATGTGTATGTGAGGGATCGAAATCTGATTAAGTGATGTTAATTTACTCATAACAACGGGAAAATACAAAAAATTTTACTCTAAGTGAAAATTTGAAAAAAAAAATTTGATCGGGATCAAAAATCGTGATCCGGATCAAAATCTGGTTAGGTGACCTTAATTTACTCATCATGACGGAAAAATATGAAACATTTTACTCCAGGTTGAAATCTCTGATTATGTTTTTTTTCATATACACAGATCCAGATCCGTACACATAATTGCAATAAAAAAATCCTAATACACATGCATTTATTCTCTATCATCCCATCGACATGATGTTTCAATGCTTTTCTCTTCTTTATATTAACCTGCAAGAAAGACTTCATTATATAATTGAATCAAACGACTAAAGATCCCGTACAGATCTAATTTTAAACCAATTACTAAGGGAGAGGTCAATATTAATGGCTTAACTACCGTTCTATCAGATGTTCATCATCTTATAGATGTTATTCGGGATGATTCATGGTTGTGGTTCAATTGTTTTACAATTTTCTTTTCCGAAAACTTTTACTCTAGGTGGCTATTTGAAAAAAATTTAATTAAAAATTTAAAAAAAAATTTGATCCAGATCAAAAATCGTGTTCAAGATCAAAATCTGATAATGTAACGTTAATTTACTCATCACGACGGTAAAATACGAAAAATTTTACTCTAAGTGAAAATTTTAAAAAAAAAATTTGATCCAGATCAAAAATCGTGTTCAAGATCAAAATCTGATTATGTGACGTTAATTTACTCATCACCACGGTAAAATATGAACATTTTTACTCTAGGTGAAAATTTGAAAAAAAAATTTTGATCCGGATCAAAAATCGTTATCCAGATCAAAATATGATTATGTGACGTTGATTTACTCATCACGACGGTAAAATACGAAAAATTTTACTCTAGGTGAAAATTTGAAAAAAAAATTGATCCGGATCAAAAATATTGATCTGGATCAAATTCTGATTATGTGACGTGAAAATGCTCATCACGACGAAAAAATTCGAAAAATTTTGATCTGGATCAAAAATTTTGATTCGGATCAAAAAATCATGATCCGGATCAAAAATTCGGGTTCCCGATCAAAAATTAATACATACAAACCCGATCCGTGGGGGGTGATCCGTGATGAAAATCCGGGTTTTAGACGAATTTTCCACGGATCCGGATCACCGGACTAATCCGCCGTGATCCGTGATGATCCGGGTTTTAGACACCTGAAACCATGGTTTGGCGAGCCAAACCCCCGATCCGCCGATCCGTGGTGATCCGGGTTCTAGACACCCGATCCGGATCCGGATCTGTGGACCCGATCCGGGTTTTAGTACTACCCCTAAATTTTTGGTGAAATAATTGTGCCGAAAATGTGAATTTTTTTGTTTGAATCAAACACACACCAAAAATACAAGTTTCGGTTTCTCCAACTGAATAAACAGTGAGAGTTTACAATTTCTATCCTTTCACCAGTCGGTATTACTGCAGCTGGTGCACACTACCCTATAGCGTTATAATGATGAGTGTATATATAGTATATTTATCAGATTACCGATTACTGTAGCAAAAAGATCAACTTGCTCATCAGATTTCAAAATAGCTACAAGAAGCTAAAAATGCGTCAAACGGCAGGGACACCTGCTTGCGAGGCTTGAACACGACCACACGACCCGCGGGAGGTCAAGGGGTAAGGCGCCGCACAATTTCTTGCAAATTGCCCTGTTTCTTGGAATCTCTTCAACAATTTGATTAAAATATTGACTACTAAAATGAGCGTTAAGTGCGGAACATTGTGACGGGCCAGGCCACATGCCCTGCGGGAGGTCAAGAGGAAAGGCGCCGCATATATTCTTGCAAATTGCCCTGTTTCTTGGAATCTTTTCAACAATTTGATTAAAATATTGACTACTAAAATGAGCATTAAGTGCGGCACATTGTGACGGGCCAGGCCACATGCCCCGCGGGAGGTCAAGGGCAAAGGCGCCGCACATATTCCTGCAAATTGCGCTGTTTATTGAAATCTTTTCAACAATTTGATTATAATATTGACTACTAAAATGCGCGTTAATGGTGGCACATTGTGAGGGGCCAGGCCACATGCCCCGCGAGAGATCAAGGGGTAAGGCGCTGCACATATTCTTGTCGAAATTTTTATTTTTTATATGTTTTTTCTTATAATTTCTTGTTTTTTTGATTTTTTATATTCGTTTTTTCTTCTTATTTTTCGTGTTTTTTAGTTAATTTTTTAGTTATCGTATTTTTTGTTTTTTCGGTTTTATGTGTTTCCTTCCAAATTCTTCTGCTCTTTTGCTAGCTGTCTGTTTTACTCATTTTTTTCTTTTTCTTTTAATTTTTTTGTTTTTTTCTTCATTTGTGTTTTATTTTTTCAACTGTTTTCGTTTTTTCAAAAAAAATGATAGTTTATACTGACATTTTTGTTTTTTGTGCTTCACTTGCTTTCTGTTATTTTGTTTTACTTGCTTTCTGTTTTTTGTTTCCTATGTTTTTTCTAGAGAAAATTGCAGATTTTATTCTTCGTTCTTTCTGTTTGCCTTCCGTTTTTCTAGTTTGTTTTTTGTTGACTTCTACCATGTTTTGTGTGAAAATTATAGTTTATGATCATTTTTTGTTTCTTTTGTTTTTATTTTTTCAAAGTGTTTTTGTTTTTTCAATAAAAAATTTTAGTTTATGCTGACATTTTTGGTGTGTTACCTGCTTTTCGCTTTTTTAATTTTTTCTTATTTATTCTTTTTTGTGTTTTTTATTGTTCTTTTGTCAAGTTTTTTAGTGTTTTGGCTTGAAATTATAGCTTATGATTAATTTTTTTTTGTTTTTTGTGTTTTATTTTTTTGTTCTATTTTTTGTTGATCTTTGTTTTTTTGATTGCAAAATTAGAGTATGATAGAATTTTTGGTTTTTTGGATTTTATTTGTTTTTATGGCTTATTTTACGTCAAAAAATGTTTTTTTCCTAATTTTTTAATCAGTTTTTTCGCTTTTTTGTAGTTTATTTCTACGTTTTTTAGTTTTCTGAAATTTTTTTTGGAAAAATTGCGCATTGTTATGAATTTTATGGTTTTTGTGCTGCGCTTGCTTTTCGTTTGTATTTGTTTTCTGTTTTATTTTCTTGAATTAAAAAAAAATTTTTTGTTGAAAGTATTTTTTTTATTCTTGTTTATTTTTAATTTTTTTTAATTTCAATTTTTTTTCTTCTAGTGGTCGAATAAATTTCAATTTTCGGATTTAATTTTGGATCAACGTCGAATTTTACGTTCAAAAATTGTGGAAAAATGTTCAATGGTCAGCTTGCCGTGTGTTTTCCTCAAAATTACATAATTGTGTGACATCTTGAACTATAATTTTCCAATAAAAAAACAGAAAACTTGACAACAAAAACCATATTTAAACCGACAAAAAAGACAAAAGCAAAAAAATAAATCAAAAAATGAAAAAACTTGACAAAAAACAGTCAATAAAAGACAACAACAGAGATACGCAATTTTCAATTAAAACCAATAAACTGAAAAAAACTAAAGAAAAAATTTAAAAAAATGAATAAAAACAGACAGCAAGCAAAAGACAAAAAATTGAAAGAAAATATTTAAAACTGAAAAAATAAATACATACGAGAAATTCAAAAAAGTAATCAAAAAACAACAACTCGACAAAAATTCATAAACTGAAAAAAGATAAATTAAAATGAATAAACAAAAAATAACTAAACATTCAATAGAAAAACTGGAAAAAAACAGATAAAAAAAGAAAAAAAACTAAAAATAAGTAAAAATGAAGAAACAACAAAAAGGAAAAAAATATATAAGAAATACAAACACAGAAATCGCGATTATTAAAATTAAAAAACTGAAGCTCAACAAAAAAAAACAAAAAAAGAAAAAGAAAAAATGAGTAAAAACAGACAGCTAGCAAAAGAACAGAAGAATTTGGAAGGAAACTCATAAAACCGAAAAAAAACAAAAAATACGATAACTAAAAAATTAACTAAAAAAACACGAAAAATAAGAAGAAAAAACAAATATAGAAAACCAAAAAAACAAGAAATTATAAGAGAAAAAATAAAAATAAAAATTTTGCAAGAATATATGTGGCGCCTTACCCCTTGACCTCCCAGGGGGCATGTGGCCTGGCCCTTCACAATGTGTTGCCATTAACGCTCATTTTAATAGTCAATATGTTAATCAAATTGTTGAAAGGATTCTAAGAAACAGCGCAATTTGCAAGAATATGTGTGGTGCCTTACCCCTTGACCTCCCGCGGGGCCTGTGGCCTGGCCCGTCACAATGTACTGCACTTAACGCTCATTTTAGTAGTCAATATTTTAATCAAATTGTTGAAAAGATTCCAAGAAACAGGGCAATTCGCAAGAATATATGCTGCGCCTTTCCCCTTGACCTCCCGCAGGGCATGTGGCCTGGCCCGTCACAATGTGCCGCACTTAACGCTCATTTTAGTAGTCAATAATTCAATCAAATTGTTGAAGAGATTCCAAGAAACAGGGCAATTTGCAAGAAATTGTGCGGCGCCTTACCCCTTGACCTCCCGCGGGTCGTGTTGTCGTGCCCAAGCCTCCCAAGCTGGTGTCCCTGCCGTTTGACGCATTTTCAGCTTTGTGTAGGTATTTTGAAATTTGATGAGCAAGTTGATCTGTTTGCTACAGTGTTCAATAATCTAACAAATATACTGTATATAGACTTTATGGCAGTGTCTATTAGCCGGATACGGCGAATATAATGTTTTATATTTGCAGTATACTGTTAATAGTGCCTGCTATATAAGACCTACTATTAGCCGTACCAAAAGTACAGTATATCTCATCTTACTAATTTTTTATTGATATTTTTATCTTGCTGATCAGATTGCACATTTGTCAGCTGTCACCTATTCAGCCTGGCACATTGCATACAGTTTATATTTTCATAACTATCCTAATTTGTGTACAAATTTATCAAAATCCATTCGATTTACATGATAAACTGGTCGATTTCAGTATATGAGGAAACTTTTGTGCACAATATAGCTTAATTTTTCGATGATTTTCAGGATGGATTGTTATGTACAAGTCATTGAACTTCATAATTTGCATAAAACGGTAATTTTGTTTTTTCAAACGTTAGGTTGGTGGAGATGGATAATCGCTGTTGAAAAATAGTCAGATCATATCCGATACTTTATTCAAAATATTATCCACAATAAAGTCACCACAGTTAATACTATTGGCTTCTGCATCAGAGAGTTTAAGTTGATTTATTTGCTTTTTATGAAAACACCTTTGTTTCTCTGTCAAACCCATTACCCATGATCTTACGCTGTTTTCTAAAAGAAAGTAACTGATCTGGTGAGTCTTGATCATTTTTGAACTCGGAAGCCTCACTAAAATCATCAGATCTCGTCTCAACATTGTGGTTTGACACTGATGGTAAAAGATCGCTCACGATGCTTCCAGTTTTCGACATGCCAACATCAGTTTCAGCATTTGCTGTTTCCAAATCGAAGCTTTTTTCCACCAGTTCATCAGTTTTTGAAATAACCATCGACATAGGCTTAGATGTATTCATGCTATTGAAAATTTTTTTTAACCGTTCATATTGCTTTTCAAATTCTGTGAAACTTAATTTGCTGCAGACGTCACAAACTCGCTTGGCTAGTTTCAACATTTTGTTGTATTTTTCATTTACAGACAAAATTCTATTTTTTGAACTATCTATTGCGATAGTATTTTCGGGAATTTTTTCCAACAATGGTTCACGACTGAAGTTATCAGGAACAGACGTAACGAATTTAAACCATTGGAAACGTTGTGAAATAAGGTTCAAATCAAGTATTTCTAAATTTTCCGAATTTCTAACAGCCATAATGCGACGATAAGGCAACTCAAAATCGCAGAAAAATTCACAAGAACATTTGCGATCCTGTATAATGGTATATTTGGAGTCAGAATCCGTTTTGGAAACATTAGTCGCTCCATCATTGTTGATCATCTGAAATTTTCGAAGGTCTCTCTGAAGATTTTTCCGAAAGACATAAGCCCACATTTCCTTACAACTCATCCAGTTAGATGTGAAAATTTCTTTGAAATGACTTGGGATTAATTTATCATTCAGGAGCTCAGTCCAACTGTCATCAAAGACGTCAAGCTTTCTTGCGTGTAATTGTCTTTTCAGCAAGGTCAATGCACGTTCTTTGATATTCTGTAAAGTCAAAGTAGACTTGTCTATCTCACATGACTCACTGGGGGTAAACTTCATTTCCCGAACAATTTTCTGAAAATTTCGCTTGACATGAACCATACATAGTAAAACAGTTGCGTTCTGGAAAGTATTCTGAGCCGCCTTAACAGACTCAAAATCTTTGTCCAAAACAACAATTTTAGTTTTGTCTACACTATCCTGATTAGTAATTACTGTTCGAAACAAGATGTCACTAGATATTCGGTCTACAAGCTCAAAAATGCTGCAGCAACTATGCGACTGATACGATTCTTATCTAGCGCAGTGAATAAAAAAAGAACATAGTTGATGTTGTTTAAACGATAAGTTCCATCTACTTCAACTAATTCTGAAAATTCGATAAACCATTGACGCATGAGACTAGTTTGGAAAAAGATTATATCCACAATATTCGATTGTGGGTCTGATATAACATATAGATACGAGCCAGGATCAGTCTTTTTCACATTTTCAAGAAAATAAATGGTTTTGAAAACTTCGTTGGCTTTCTCAGAACTGCGAGCAGCATCTATGATGTTTCTAATATTATGATTAGTCACTTGTTTACCTTCAGTAGAGCGAATTTCCTCAGCAATTAATTGTACATTAGCTCCCAACTGGGCTGCTTTTACAATGAAATCTCTTGCATCTCCGTCTAATCTTCTTTTATGTGGGAAATGAGACAATAATTCTTCAGAAACTTCGTGATTATGTTTAAAATTTGAGCGGGTGACTTTCAGTTTATTTTCTGCATTGCTGAAATTAATATTTAAACGACAGCTACATCCCACAGCTCCGAAATAACTTTGATTGGATCGTAGGCCTATGCCAGTTGCCCTACAACGAATACCATTCCTGCAAACTAGAACAAGCTTTGAAAAAAGAAATTTCTTTTCATCGTTATGAAAACGTTTACTGGAATCGATTGAAAATGACTGAAAAGTTTCACTTTCTAGCCGTTCGATGGCTTTGGGGAGATCTTGGAAGCAACCAAAAACCGAACCAGCTACTAAAGCTTTCGAAGCATCTGCAGTGGACAGGTCAATAATCTTCGGCTGCAGCATGTTCTGCAAATTATGAAGTTCAATGGCTTGTACATAACAATCCATCCTGAAAATCATCGAAAAATTAAGCTATATTGTGCACAAAAGTTTCCTCATATATTGATATCGACCAGTTTATCATGTAAATCGAATGGATTTTAATAAATTTGAACACGAATTAGGATAATTATGAAAATATAAACTGTATGCAATGTGCCAGGCTGAATAGGTAACAGCTAACAAATGTGCAGTCTGATCCGCAAGATGGAAAAATCATGAAAAAATTAGTAAGATGAGATATACTGTACTTTTCCTACGGCTAATAGTATGTCTTATATAGCAGGCACTATTAACAGTATACTGCAAATATAAAATATTATATTCGCCGTATCCGGCTAATAGACACTGCCTGATAGGGTAGTGCGCACCAGCTGCAGTAATACCCACCAGTCATTGACAATCTCAAAGTCTATTGCGATAATACAAATATACTATTCGAATTGCTCGCGTTCGAGACAAAGGAAAGTAGTTAATATTAAACTCATTGAATCGGCGCGAAGCGCCGAAAAAGTTTTGCGTTTTCAGCCCCTAAAATGACTAAAAATCCAGGAAATTTAGCCTTAAACCAGTCAACAAATTTGTGCCGATTGGCACAAACGCTCAAAATTTTTTGCGCCGAAAATCATGTTTTGGCACAAAAAAAAGACTACGCACTGGGGCCAGAGTTTTTTGCACAGTTGGCCAACTAGTTGCAATGTGCAACTTGGGGAAAATTTTTTTTTTGGTTGCTCATTCTAAAATCGATAAATTTGCTTAAATTTATCGAAAAAACCATCGCAAACTAGTTTTCTTGTATTTCATTGGATCCATTCGCGTCAGTTTTAGACATTCAAAACCCCATTTTCTGAGTTTTGGGGAGAAAATGAAACGAAAACGATTAATATGACTAGACTAGAGTAATGCTTTTGGCGTGTAGCGCCGAAATTTTTTTTTGCATTTCAATATATTTTACAACGCCTACCTGTCAGCATATCTGTAAGACCTCCGACAGTTGGGGGGGGGGGGTAGAAAAAAGTCGAAATTTTTCCAAAAAAAGGCCAAAAAACATAGACTTTTTTGCAATTTTTTTAATTTTTTCCGAACTGGGGGCGAGTTTGGGAGGGTGGATGATTTTGGGTACAGGGTTGGCCAAGTTGGGGGGTCCCCCAACCCCCCTCCCCAACCCCCTTCCAAGTACAGGTATGCCTGTAAGAGGTCCGAACCGGTGGGGGGGAGGGAAATCCGAAATTTGGGGGAGGGGTCCCCCTAACCTCCCAAGTACAGGAATGAGAACGTTGGAAAATGAATCTTTTCACCTTTTATTTCCCCAGACAGAAGGTTTGATTTCTCACTGACTTTATTTTCAGTCGGGAAAACTAAAATTCAAAAACTAGGCGAGTGACTAAGAATTTGGATCTTGCAATCGGCAAAAATTTCTAGACTCAAAATATTTTAATCATATGAAAGTCGAAATTTTATGAAGATGGCAAAAAAATTTTGGAAAAATGACCGAGAAAAATGTTAGTTTTCATCAAATTCGTCAACAAACAATACAGGATCAAACATTTATCCATAATATGTTGATAATTAGAACCTATAAGCACTAACTAGAATGACCTTTTATAACCGCGCACTAAAATAATATAAAAAATCATAAATGAAATGAAACCCGGCGCCATGCGCTGGAAAATTTCCAGTTTTTCCTATTTTAGAACGCATAAAAATGCATCTCCGGACAGAAAACCCAATCACCCAATCAAAAGAGCAGTCAGGCCTCAAGTTGCCCTGTGCAACTTGGTAGAAAAAATTTGGTTGCACAGCCCGAAATTTGGTTGCTGTGTGCAAAAAAACCCTGACTCGCACTATTAGTGTTTTTTTGTGCACTGACCGGACGGACGTACATAACTAATTTGCACAAAAATTGTGCCCTACTTTATTTTATCTTACCACGTCAGTGAGATGAGAAAAACTGATTGGCAAAACGATTTATATGACGGAAAGAAGTCAAATGCTGAATGAATTCAGATATTTTCATAGAATTTTTTAGGAAGTTTATATTTTTCTTCAGTTTTCGGCTACTAAACGAATTTCTTCTTGAAACGATGTAAAAATTTTGAAAAATTTCGTCAACAATGTCAATTTTTCTGTTCAAACACCAAAAATAAAAATTTTCGTTCCCAATCCAATCCAACCCCGCTGAATGAACATAGAAAGTTAGTAATTTCTATTCATTTAGCAGTGATTGATAATCTCGAAGTCTGTTGCGATAATACAAGCGTACTATTCGAATGAGAGTCGCTCGCGTTCGAGCCAAATAAAAGTAAGTAAAGTAATTATACTCATTGATTCGGCGCGAAGCGCCGAGAAATTTTTGCGTCTTCGGTCCAGGATTGGCTGGCGGGCATTGGGTTTTTGGGTTGATGGGTTTTTTAGGGCTGGAAAATTCGGCATTTGTTTTTGGGTTTTTAAAATAAAATTCGTTTTTTTCCATCTTGTTCTCAAGAATACCAATTTCTTCCTGATTTAACAGTAAATTGAGAGTTGAGCCAACCGTAATAACTGCAATGTAGTCTCCCTTCTGACACTCACATGACAACAGATTTGAGATTAAATTACACAAAACAACTAACATATCAAATGCTTTGTTAATTTTCAATCCAGGAAACTTCTAGCGCTATTTGATTCAGTTCGTATGACTGTTTTGTTAAGTTCTAATCCTAGAGCTAAATATTCCATTGCAAAAAATTGCATTGAGAGTATATGGTTTTTAAGACCAATATTGATAAACAGGCAAAATTAATTTTGTCATGTTAGGTATTAGTATAGCATGTCTTCATATGGGTCGAAAATCGATTGAAAAAAATTTTGAGCTTACACTTTTGTTGCTTTTGTTGCCTTTGTAAATCTTGATTTGAGATCAAAAGTTGCTTTTGCTTAGTAAATTGTTGTTGTTGTTATGTTTGCTAGTCGAAGAGAAAAGAAAGCAAATGCAAAAATCCAGAGAGTATTATGGTGGAACACTAAAAACATTTTTAAGACCGAGCAGTAAAAAGAAAATACGCAAAGATAGTGAGAAAAAATATCCAGAAACTGGACAGGGTTAAAAAACGCAACTAAAACGAAATGAAATTTTCAACGTAATGTATGTTCGAAATGAACAAACTACAGGAAAGACAAGTTAGACTAGTCTAGGAAACGCAGGTTACAAAGTGTAACGAACTAATGCTTGTGTTGCCATATTCTCATCTGCTGTATATTGACAGAATTCATATATAGCCGGATCAGCTATTAATAAAATCAAACCAATACAATTTTTTACAGCAAATATTAAGCTATAAATCTTATTATGTGCGTCAATTATCGAGTAGTCTATTTTTAGCATTTTCTTTTGATAAAGCACCACACATTGTCAATGTTTCGCGGAAAAGTGGCGCAACTCAGAACAAAACGAAAAACGCATGATATCCTATATGTATGTGTTTATGATATTTGTCTGAAAATTCGTAGAACACGTGGAGGCTTGCTCCTATAAAATTTCTGATATCATATTCGTAATCAGTGACATCGATTTAGCCAAGAAACTATTCTAATTTATGTTTCTCAGAAAATGGAAAGTTTTTTTTCAGTTAGAGTTTTGCTGAAATGAAATGATGGGGAGGCCTAATATCTAACTTTTACGCCAGTGAAACAAGCAAAAAAGAAAAACATATTCTCTTTGCCATTTCCTGGCATTTTCAGATAATGCAGTCTGTTAATAGTCCAGTGTTTTTTTGTGCCAAAACATGGTTTTTGACACATAAAAAAATTTGGATTGGCACAAAATTTTTTGAGCGTTTGTGCCAATTGACACAAACTTTTCGACTGGTCTAGGGCTAAATTTCCATGATTTTAGTCATTTTAGGGGCCGAAGCAAGGTTGGGAAAAAACCCATTTCCAAAATTTCGAATTTGGGTTTTTTCTGGGTTTTATCAATTTTTTTCTAATTTCACAATGATGGATCTGAAGCAAGTAAAAATAAAGCGATGCAACATCAATAAAGTTTTATTCCTCATAAAGCAAAACATCTCCAAATCATTTTATCTAATTTTTAAACAAAAATATGCAAATTACTCATCGAAACAATTGGAGTCATCGACCTCTGCACCATGCCTGTACTTGGGGGGAGGTTGGGGGGGGACCCCCCAACTTGGCCAACCCTGTACCCAAAATCATTTACCCCCCCAACCCCCTCCCCCCAGTTTGGGAAAAATTAAAAAATTTGCAAAAAAGTGTATGTTTTTTGGCTTTTTTGGGAAAAATTTCGACTTTTTCTACCCCCCCCCCCCTAACTGGTCGGAGGTCTTTCAGGTATGCTCTGCACTGTCAAATAAATTGTTGTCATTGAATTTTATGAAGGCTAGTTTTTCGACCGATGTAGATGACAATCGATTATGCAACTTGATGTAAACACAAATTACGCTCCGATGAGCAAAACACCTGATTATAACATGAGAAAATAAATTGTGCCTATTTGTCATTATTAGTCTTAAAAAACGCACTCTAAAGACAATTTTTTGCAAGAAATGCCATGCCATTCGTCAACCAATATTGCATAGCAGATTTCCGGCTGCTTCCCAGCGTTTTGCAACGAAACGTATTTTTTTCTTAAACTACATTTGCCGAGATATAATAATTCAGTGAGTTGTTTGTAAAATTGTGAATTGGTGGGCTGAAGAAAGTTTGATGTTTCTCCAACATTCGTGGTTTTCTCTTCAACGGGAGTCCCATTAGCTCAGCTGCTAACTTTCCTTAATTTGTATTACTTTTTTTGACAACTAAAATTTTCATCAGCAACTTCATTACAGGGTTCCCACACAACCGGGGCAACCGGGGATTATCAGGGGATTTTTTTGACGACCGGGGAAACAGGGGAAATCAGGGGAAAATCATGGTATTTTGACAAGAACCGGGGAAAATTTTTTCGTCATTGATTTTTATTAATATGTTTATAATATACAAATGTTTTTTGTCGTACGAATAAACTTTTTATGTATGTGCACGTGTTTTTTTTGGTCGTTCACTCTAAAATCGATAAATTTGCTTAAATTTATCCAAAAAACCATCGCAAACTAGTTTTCTTGTATTTCATTTGATCAGCGTCAGTTTTAGACATTTAAATAAGTACCCATTTTCGGAGTTTTGGGGAGAAAATGAAAAGATTAATATGACCAGACTAGAGTGATGTGTTCGGCGCGCAGCGCCGAAAATTTTTTTCTGGATTGCAATATTCTAGAACGCTGGAAAATGAATCTTTTCACCTTTTATTTCCCAGACAGAAGGTTTGATTTCTCAGTGAATGTAATAAATTTTCCGGGGAAACTGGGGAAAATCAGGGGGATTTTTTTTGGAGATTTGTGTGGGAACCCTGTCATTAGCACCGTGCTAAAAGAAAAAACATGCCAACATTCATAGAGCTTACGGCCACTCAACCTGCATACTTGGGGGCGTTGAAGGGGGGTGTTAGGGGAGTTCATATTTCACCCCTAGACTTAGCTGCCTGCTGCCGCCGGAAAATGACAAAATACTTGATTTTCAGCCATTTTTTTATTCAAATAGCTGCCAGCTGTCTCGCTCTCCATGGGGTACGCTCTCTCCATCAAAATTTTAGGGCTGCTCAAGTCAGTTCACGAGCTGCTGATGACTGTGACCAGTAGGTATAACAAAACCTATAGTAGTTACAAGTAATGTGTGTATTGCTTTAGCACTGTTCGTGAGTACTCATGACTCATGAGCAGTAGAATCTGCCTAATATTCAGACGAACCACCAAAATGAATCAACTTCAGCAAAAAAAAGAATTAGCCGAAAAACAATTTATTGAATATGAATCTAGCTTTTAAATTAGAATAACTCAACTCAACAGAACAGTCATAAGAACAGAATCGGATAGCGCTATAAGTTTCCTGAATCGAAAATTTACGAAGCATTTGATTTGTTTGTTGTGTTGTGTAATCTCATCTCAAATCTGTTGTCGTGTCAGTGTCAGAAAAGACTGCATTGCAGACAGTTGGCTCAACTCTCAATTTATTTTTACAAATCAGGAGGAAATTTGTATTCTTGAGAACAAAATGAAAAAATGAATTTGAATGTTAAAAACCCCAAAAATGCCCAGTTTTCGAACCCTAAAATACCCATCAACTCAAAAAACATAAAAATTCAATGCCCGCTAACCCTATTTAGGTTCGACCTACTTGCTCCTCATGCGAGAGAAATAAATTTTTGCCTTTCAAAACTTGGACTCTTTGTCTAAACAACTCACGATTCAGGGAGCTAAATGCAAATTTTTAAGCATGAATTCCAAATAAAATCAAAGAAAAATGATATAAAAAACTAAAATTTAAATGAAGATAACGGAGCGGATACTGCCACCAACTGACAAAAACTGTCAGCAGCAGCGACGCGGCATCGAGAAAATGATGTTTCAGTGAATATTAATTTCACATCACTCGCGTTTGCCCTCTATAATGCTGTAAGTTTTAAAATTAATTCAATAGATACTTACCTTACCTATATAATTTGATGTACTACTTGACTCAAAAGTCAAATCCGCAAAAAATTCTTCAATTATGGGTGGATAAATCTACTACCCATGGGGCTAAGTAAATCCTAATGGTTGATTCGAATAATGACTGATCTAATTTGTGAGCCTTTTTATTCTATGTATGATTTAGAATGTATTCAAAATGATTGATCTGCTTTGGGGCTTTCCCTGTGATTTTGGAGTGTTTCTGACTAAAGTTTTTGCAAAAAACTTTGTTTTTTACTACCACATTTATTTACAAACTTTTTAGTTTTGGCTTGTTGAAATTCCTATTGACCTGTAAAATTTTGACTATAGGAGCCTAATGACCTGTCGAGAAAAAACAAAAAAAATCCCTGCAATACACACTCCAAAAGTTTATAGTGTAAACAACAAAAATTGTATCCCAATTGTGTATGTCAAAAACCTGGGAAATTCAGGAGATTTTTTTGGCCAATAGTGTAGGAACCCTGTCAATATGACCATACGTGTAATTGGGGGGAAGTCCTATGGGAACCCCCCTTCAGAAATGATATGTACACATGTTATGTAAATTTGTGTAGAATTTTTGGGCGTACATAGCTTCCTTTATTAGCGACACTTTTTCTCCCCTGTTTTTGTGTTATGCAAATAGATGGCCTATATATAGTTGGGCCATCTTTGTGTTTCTCATTGGATCTTTTCGCCCTTTCTTTTTCATTGACTGTTTATTATCATCACCCGAATAAAGTGTATTATTTACGATAGTTGGTCACCAGTATTTGAATTTGCATACTCCACCACACTTATCATTGGCGCAGAAATTATTGGACGATTTTACGCATTTCTGGGTCAAAATTCGTCGACCTTTCCGAATTTGACAACCCTCTTGGACGAAATTCATCGAGGAATTCGAATTTTGCATCCATTTTGAACGAAAATTACGTCATCATCGCGAAATTTACGATTTTCGATCAAAAATGGCGAATATTCCAATCCCAGCTGTTGCACCACTTTGGGAACACTATGGTTCCGAGATGCGACCCCTGTCCACATGGAAACAACAGCTGGATGTCATGTTCAACCTGACCAATCGACAGCTGGCCGACAACAAGAAACTTTCAAATGGGGATAAGAACAATTTAATGTATGCGCACCTTGGCGCCGAAGCAATCTGCCGTTTTGAACATTCTCCTATGATGGCGCAAATCAACACCGCGACCACCGACAAATTTTATTTCGCAATTAGGGAAATGTTCGAGCAAACCACGCCCCAAGCCGTCGCCTTCTACCGGTTGCGAACGTGTCGACAACAGCGAGATGAAACCGCCACGGAATTCCTTAGCCGCTTACGAACTTTACAAGCGGAATGCAAATACGAAAATTTTAACGCCAACGTAGACCTCGCTTATACGCTGGCTCAAAATTGTTATTCGCCGGAAGTACAAAAGCAGTTATTCTCATCACCAATTGTCAGCCTCGATGCTTTTATCAAAATCATGCAAGCCGTCGAAAACGCAGAAAGTTCCACCGCCATCGTCCGCGGAGAAAAGCAAGTCAACGCCGTGCGAGAGGACCAATGATGCAATCAATCACCAACCCGATCAAAGTGAACATCATCTCCAGCACGAGCAATGCACAACTGCAGAGGCTGCGGATCATCGTGACATGCTTACTTGTCCGACGGGTGCGAAGCAAGAGGTCAAAAGTGCAACAATTGTGGATGCATGGGACATTACGGAAAATGGTGCGAACAACGTCATTGTGAAAAATCAGCGTGTATTTTAAGAGTGGAAAGATCAAAACAAATCGGTGCGTCAGATCCACATGCGAAGTATAGTGTCGTCATCATCAATGGCATATCAATGTACGTTCCGTGTCACGCATCCGTATGGCAAAGATTGTTACCTCAAGGGCATTGTGGATTCCGGTGCCGAAGCCTCATTGGTTCCATATGGTGCTTTTATAAAGTGGATCAATGGGCGCTTAGAACAATCGAACGGGGAATAGTGCAACTTCAATGGGTCCCGTATCAATGGTCTTCGCGGACAATTTACGGCGACCATCGAGTACAACAATCAAAGGGTGAAGTTACCGTTTCTCGTTTTGGATACAATCAAAACGGCAATGTGGGGTGTGGATGCGATCGAAGCTCTCGTCTCGGGAAGCACCTGTTTGATCAATGCCATCCAAAATAATAATATCGCCGATGCTCCGAAAATCGCAATGACATCGGATGAGCATTGCGTCGCAGTGACAGTGGATGAGCACTATGATAATAATACCACCATTCAAGTCCAAGTGATCAAACTGCTCCCCAAAATTGTTGACAAACTTCCACAACTTGTTGTGGAGGGTATTGGCAAATTTCCCGATTACCAATATCGGATCATATTGTCGCAGGATGCTTTACCAGTCGCTCGAGCTGCCCATCGGGTACCGATTAGCCCACCCGCCGCAGTCAAAGCTGAAATCAAACAAATGGTCAAAGATGATATTTGGGAACAAGTCAACGGCCCAAGTTAATGGGCATTGAACCTCGTTACGGTTCCAAAAGCTGACGGCAAAATTCGAATTACGACGGACTTTTCGCCGCTCAACAAATTTGTTATTCCTGATCATCACATCGTATTGGTGATTTGTATTTACAACTTCAAGGTGCGACAATTTTTTCGAAGCTCGATTTAGCGTAGGGGTATTTCCACATCCAGTTGGCACCCGAATCTCACTCGCTTACGACAACAATTACACTTTATGGTTTGTACCAATACAAATGCTTGCCGATAGGACTGACCGATGCCGCGTCTGTATTTCAAGGCCTGGTCTCACAAACATTGTTAGGCTGCGATGGTTGCATATCGTATCTTGACGATATATTGATATTTTGTTCAACAACAGATCAACATGATGATCCTTTACAAGTCGTTTTACAAAGGTTGGCCGACAAAGATTTCCTATTGAACATTGCGAAATGCCGCTTTTCGGTTGACAACGTCCCGTTCCTCGGACACCAAATATCAGCGTCAGGAATCAAGCCGGATCCATCAAGCCTTGATGCGATTCGAAAAGGGCCGATTCCGAAATCAATCACTGACGTGCAAAGTTTCCTTGGTTCGATTAATTATTTACGCGAATTCTTGCGGCATTTAGCTGACCACACTGAACCATTGCAACAATTGACCGGAAGGTCAGAGCAATCCAAGTTCGAGTGGAATGACCAAAGCACTGCTGCATTCGAAAAATTAAAGTCGTTACTTATGAACGATTTGCGATTGGCAATTTTGGATCCCAATTGACCTACAATATTGGCAACTGAGGCCTCAAATATTGGTCTCGGAGCATGTTTATCCCAAATTAGCTGCAGTCGCTTAATTCCAATTGCATTTGCGAGCAAGACATTGACAAATCAAGAACGTGCTTACGCGACCAATGAACGCAAAGCTCTTGGTTGTGTATGGGCATGCGAACATTTTGCGAACTTTTTATTCGGTCGTCGATTTACACTTATTACCGACCACCAATCTCTTGTCAAGATATTGGCTCAAGCCGGCGATGGAAGAAAAGCGCACAAATTGGATCGATGGTGAACTCAATTGTCCGAATTTGATTATGGAATTCAACACCATCCCGGAGCAGACAATGTTATATCTGACATGCTGTCTCGGTTACCACAACCTGAAACTATGGCAGGAGTCCGATCGATTCAGCTCGGAAATTTTTCGCTCAACAACATCGCTAAAGCAACAGGGAAAGACAAAGTTAGTCAAATCAAATGGCGGGAACCCAAATCACCGCAAAATTGTCGAGTTAGCGGCCTATTACGTTGTACGAAAAAAGTTAGCCGTCGAACAATCGATTTTATGGAAAACCGGTCGAATTGTCATCCCAATTGGCCTTCAAAAATCATTATTGGCGAAGTCGCACAGTGGACATGCGGGTATTATTCGAGCAAAAGCGAAGTTACGTGAAACATATTGGTGGCCTCAAATTACCTCGGATATTGAAGAAATGATTCGACATTGTCAAGGATGTCAAGATTCCACGAAATCAAATCTGAAAACCAATATTCCAACTGATCTGCTGCCGTTACCTACAACGCCATGGGAAAAGATAGCAATCGATGTTACCGGTCCATTTGCAATGACAAACTATCAAAATCAATTCCCGATTGTAGTCGTCAATTACCTGTCTGGCTACCCCGAAGTGCAATTGTGTCCCGATCACAATGTTACAAGAACAATCCAATTTTTGACTGAATTATTTGCTTGTTACGGCAATCCCTCGATTATTATCTCGGACAATGGGCCTGAGTATAGATCAACTGCGTTCGAAGAATTTTTGTTGAGCCGCGATATTTTGCATTATCAAATGCCAGTTTACCATCCACAAGCGAACGGCAAGGTTGAAGTATTCAATTGATCGTTGAAATTTCACGCTCAAACGTTAGCGGCTTCGCAAACACCTTTTCCGATGGGCATCACCGAACTATTAGCACAATATCGAGTAGAATGTCGGGCACCCGATATATTGTCACCAGCCGAAATTATGTTTAATTGATGCCTGCGATTAGCGTTCGAACCCCGAATCACCGAACAAGAAGCAGCCAGAATAAAAGAACCAGCAAAGAAAAAGAAACCGAAGGGATGACATGTCCATTTTAAGGAAGAGGGAGCGCTGGAACTCGATCCAATTAATCAACGCCAAGCGCCGCTTTACAAAATTGGTGACTAAGTCCGCGTTAAAAGACCATCGACCATGATATGCAAAGGACAATCCCCGTATTCCGACGTCCTCACTGTCGTCAAAGTGTTGGGCGATTAGGCGATCCTTGTCATCATAGAGGACTTAACCATCAGTTTATCACCTCATGCAAAGTCATTATGCTATTGCATAGTTTTTTACAAAATTTGTTCCACAATGCTTGTAAATTAGACTTGATACTTGGAAATGTCAATTTTTTTTCAATTTTAATGAATTAACAGCATTTTTCGAGTCATATAAATAAAATTTGAAAATTACACTGATTCGGTTATCAGTCTTTGACCATGACGTAGTGGAACACAGGTTACTTATTTTACATTTTTTTGCTATGTACAAGTTGTACAAATGAAATATTGGCTACTGTTTGCACATGTACAATTGAGTCATGTACAAAAAACCCTGCATAAAGTATGTATAAATCAATCGATAGTCTTTGTTTCCATCATGCAAGCGAGACTATTGTAAAGTCGGATTTTCTGTATTTAGCTCACCGACAAGTTTGAAAAGCAAAAAATTTGGTTTACGTCTTATGTGTGATGTTCAACTGCAGTTTGTATGTAACTGCAGTTTGTATGTATGTCCATTTAAAACCTTATCAAAAACTGTATACGCTAAAGTTGTCTGTCATTTCAGCTTTCCTGTGCATTATATGATGCATTGATACAATTCTGTGGTTGATGTCTTATGAGTTTTGATTACTCACATTACGTATTGTATATTACTGATCATATGGGGTCCCCGTCCCCGAAAGAAATACCTGGGATACCCGGATTTTCGTCCCCGGTCCCGATCTAAAAAAGTGATCAGGGATCGGGTCATTTTTATATGGTTTTTTTAAATGTCTTACGTCTTCGCCTAAAGTAATGCAGCTATGCATCAATTTATAAATATGTGTTAGGTCGAAAAATGCCTGAGCAACAGCATTCACTCATATACGGTTTTTTATATACATCTCAGATTTTATACGTCTTTATAACGTCTTCGCCAGTGTTTTTTTTTGTGCCAAAACATGGTTTTTGGCACAGAAAAATTTGGAATGGCACAAAAATTTTTGAGAGTTTGTGTCAATTAGCACAAATTTTATGACTGGTCTAAGGCTAAATTTCCATGATTTGTAGTCATTTTAGGCACAGAAAACGCAAAATTTTCTCGGCGCTAAGCGCTGAGTACAATATTCACTATTTTTATTTGTCTTGAACACGAGCGAATTCCATTCGAAGAGTATGTTTGTATTATCGTGACGGATTTTGAGGTTATCAATGACTAGCGAATGTATAAAAATACATTGTTGGCACAATTTTTCAACCAAAAATTTACGCAACACGACTTATAGACATCCTTAATTCAATCTTTACATCGTTGTTAAGAAGAAATTTGTAGCCAAAAATTGAAGAAAAATATAAACTATAGGGGGCCAGACCTTGGATGGGATGAACGGAGTTCTAGTAATGTCAACTGTGATGCCCTGTTTGGCATGACTATTCTCCATTTGTCCTTAACTGGGGGTGAGTTATAGGATATAGGGGAAAGGAGACATTATTAATCAACCAATGAATGGTACTCTGATATGGTAAGGATACCTATACCCAGGGCCGTGCATAGTGATGGACCGATGCATCCGCATCGGCCAATTGTTTGGCAACTTTTCGTTACAATGAATGCAGGTGCATAATGCTTAAAAACAGATTGTTCACATACATATTTAACAGTTACCTTAGTAAATACATTTTTTTGTGAAAATGGTTGTTTTAATGTCTGGCATATTTGCCCTGTGTTGCCATTGATGAACTAGATAACAAGAATTTGACAAGCTATGAATGTGATATTTTAGCTGTGGCGGTAAGAATATACTTTAATACATGTATAATGTATCCACACCTTAGATAATTATGTTTTGGCACCTTTTCAATTTTCAAATTCAATCTTTTGCAGAAACTGTAAAAATCTATGAATCTAAAAACGCCTGTATTTCGGAGGAAATAGCTGAAGAAAAGTAAGCTAGATTTTGTGCCTAAATTTTTTTGAAAAACATAAATTAAAGAATCGTATGCAGAGCACCCCATGGGGAGGTATGGGGGTGGTATTACCCCCGTCTTAGATTTGGAAATTCATTTACTACCCCCATAAAAACAGCTTACTATGGCAAAAAATTTTGGTAGACTTCATCCTCTCCCTAGTAGGTTATACTAATTTGAGAAAAATTGCAGAATGTGTGATTCTGAGGAATTACTCACTGCTGTTTTTGACACATTTACTGAGCAAATGATAATGGGAAAGTATGCAACTTCTGTGCCATATAGCGATTTTCAGGAAAGGATATCAGCACATTAATATATACTACTTGTAGGAAATCATTATAAATATAATTGGGATATGAAATAATGACTTATGTGTATGTGATTAATCAAAAAATCGCCCCTTGGGAAGAAAAACATTATGTTCTTAAAATTCTGCCTCTTCATGCTCTCCTTTCGTTTTCCCCGCTTCTGCGTTGGGTCTTCTGTGCGCATATGGTTACCCAAGCTGTGGCATACCTTCCTGCTATGAGTTGAGACATGTGCGGTCTGTTGACGTGGATCAGGAGTGGTACTTGGTTTCAAACTCCTAGTTCATAGTCAAATGGGATTAATAATACTAAAGCCACAGTCAGCATCAGGACTTTCAATTGAAAGCACTGTTCCAAGCCTAACGAGTGATGGGATAAGCCCATACTGCTGAAGATGCTGGTTGAAAAATGTTTCCAAACGTATGTTATGCTCGATTCCTGAAATGTGCAGGAATCAGTTTGCACAACAGTCTTCAAAGTGTGGCTATTCTGTATGTATAATTAGTGCATAAAAGTTGCATTATTGGGAGCTGGAAAATGGTGTTCTTTTGACAGTAAAAAGCATAAAGTAGGGGTATTAATCATTTTTGTAAGTTCGAGAAACTACGACCCCCCTCCTTAGCAAAAAGTTGAGAGCAAAAAAAAAAAGGTCACAGCATATTTCAGGTACTACCCTTAAAATTTACAATTCTACCCCTACCTAAATTTTCGACCTTGGGGACCTCTGATCATATGATTAAGAATTTTACGCCACTCAATCCACAATTTCAACTTTCCTGGATTGGGTTCATTAAAGGAGGAATTGTGGGGGAAAATGAATCAATATTGTTATAGAAATGATAATCGAGCCCACTTTAAACCCATTGAAGACAATAGACTTCATGCTTTGGCATCTTTACTAGATCCTGGATTTAAAAAGGATGGACTGAAATTTGAAATATAACACATATTTATCATACAAATCAAAATTAAATAATTCAGGCTTTCTGTGATCCTCAAGCAGAAGACAAAGGTAAACTATAGTCTGTTTTTAATAAAATGCTTCTAAATGGGAAAGTCAAATCAGTATCGTTGTCAAAATCGTTTACATGAAGCCCTTATTGTAAATTTTTTCACTCGAAAAATTGTTAAGGGTTAGGTCAGTATGCTCACCAATTTCCATTTCTATATAACATATTGTTTATCAAAAAATCGTGAAATTCTAAAATACTACTTACTTTTCACTTTCATCATTTAGAGGCATTTAAAGAAAAAACGACTATAGTTTTGGCTAGAATGGTTGTCAATCAAAAACAGCAAAATCAACGCTTTTCTGAAAATATGGTTCAAAAATTTGAATGAATCTTCAAACTCATTCTCCAAACTTTCTCAGCAAGCCACAATTAATACTAATGTAAATAATTCAAGCATTTACACAAAACTGACCAATTTCAGGCACTATTTAGGCATTGCAAGTTTATCTGAAGATGAGCTGTAGCCCGAAAATATGCAATGTAAATATTTTAGCAAGCAAAAGCCATTGTTTTGGAATACATTACTAGAATAATGGACGTAAAATGCTGGAACAAAACCAGAATTAGCTAATGTGAGCCAAATAGTGTGCAGTTGAAAATAAGTTTCATTATGAAAAAAATTTCTTTAGCTTTCCATGAAATTTTTATCAGCTCCAATTGGGTCAGTAGCTAGCGAATGATCATTTTAAAAAGCAAAAGATGTTAGAAGTGGAAAAAGATCCCGTTTATTGCTGAGATTGGATTCAGTAGTGCAAACTGGAAAAACAAGCTGAAGTTGAAGAAGCTTCTAGTGAACTCAGCAATCAAAGTGAAGGTAGTACAACAGATGCCGTTGTTGATGACAAATTGGATGAATGAAATGTTGTTAATTATTGAATGTTGAAAATATCAGTAGAACTTTGTGAATAATTCATAATAATTTTAAATTTATTACTGTGTAGCAACTTCAGGTTGCATTTTGTACATGTTACAGCCGATGCATCGACAATCGGCCATCAGCCAATGCATCGGCATTGGCCGATGGCAAACTTTTGGCCAGCGGTCCATCACTAGCCGTGCACAAGGGGGGAGGCGGCCGCCCCCCATTGAGGCAGTATGCACGCAGTAATCCGCATAAGATCAACATTTTCTGTGGCTATTCAGTGAAAAAATCTAGTCCGCCCCCCATGAAAAAGTCCTGCACACGGACCTGCCTATACCATAATACACTATACCATACATTTAATTGGGGGGGGGGGGTCGTGCTATGGGAACCCCCCCCCCAGAAATCGCCGACCATATGGCTAGCCATTGGGCGACCGCCCCCCCCCCAGGATTTTCCAATCCAATGGCTAGCCATATGGTAGCCGTAGGTACCGCCATACTTTTGGTCGGAAAAATACTGAAAAATGTCAATTTTATGACAAAAAATGTCAATTTTTAAATGAAAAATAGTAAAAAATGTGAATTTTCTTGGCGGTTCGCGCCATGGATACATTTTTTTCGATCTTTTTAGGAGAAAATTACCATTTTTTGAACTATTTTTCGGACTTTTTTTGTGAAAAAATCGAGTTATTTTTCCTTGAGAGACCCCTACCACCCAAAATTTTGGGAATTACTGACCCCCGGCCCTAAAAAAGTCGCCCAATCCCCCCCCCCCAGACCTCGGGGCTCCATTACATGTATGCATTATACCTGTAGTATATAATATATACGTGTATTATACATGCCTATACTCTAAAGTATATATCTCTCCCCATGGCCGTGCGCAAGGGGGGGGCGGGGGGCGGCCGCCCTCCCCTCCATCGAGGCAGTAACTCTAAACCGAAAACATGCGTTTTGTTGGACTTTAAAAGGTCAAAATCTCAAAATTTTCCGGCGCTTCGCGCCGGTCATGGGTATAATTATAACTATATTCTATCAGGCGCGGCCGTTAGCATATCTACTTCGACTTACTAATTAATGATCAACAGTTTCTGTCAATCAAGTTAGCTCGTTTCATTTTCTAATCGTTTACAGTCAATTATGTCGCCGAAAATAGAGATTTTTCATCGTCTCTGAATTTTTTCTCTCGATGATTGGAATTTTTTCAACGTTTGCAATCTGAACTTTTGCGTTTATTGAAGGTGGAAATTGAAGACATTATACTCTAGAACGCGATTTCAAAACATTTGTTCACGAATTATCTGATGGAGAGATTTATTTTTCAGCGTTTTAGAATACAAAAACCCGAAAATTTTTCCGGCGCTTCGCGCCGGAATGGGAGGCAAATTACGCTTCATCAGTCTGATTTTAATTTATTTCCCAACGTTATGAAAGTTCATTTTCCAGCGTTTTAGAAAGTGAAAATCAAAAAATTTTTCCGGCGCTTGACGCCGGACCATTCTATAGAACACCAATATATTCTTCATGAGCTCATTTTGACTAACATAACCAGACTTTTCTCAATTTTTTCCTCATTTTTGCAGGTTTCTGACTACAAATACAACAAAATGCTTGGGTATGCTCCTAAAATGCATAAAAAAGGATCCGTAGCCACATTATAAGCGTTTTTAAAAATGTGGAAAATTTTTAGAAAATGAGGAAAAAAATTTTGGGTCCGGTTCTCATGTGGAAAAAATCTTAGAGGAAAAAAAACGGTGATGCACACAGTATATCCGCGTAAGATCAACATTTTCTGGGGCTATTCAGTGAAAAAATCTAGTCCGCCCCCCCATGAAAAAATCCTGCGCACGGCCCTGTCTCTCCCCATCCCCATCCCCGAAAGAACAGGGAAAAACTCGTCCCCGCCCGTCGCCATCCCCGAAAAAAACTGTCCCCGTACGATCATTATTGTATATTTCGCTTTATTTGTCATTTTTCCCTTTTTTCTTGAATTTTCTTTTTACATATCGCATGCTGTGCTCCCTTTTTACTTCTCTTATTTTCTTATCGTTCCTTCCTCATGTCCCCACTATTGCTGTATTTCTTTTCGTACCACACAGATTTCCTACAGCAAAAAGTGATGACACCCGATAAGATTAATACTTCTGCCATTTTTAGACTCCCTAACTAGTCTAAGATGATAGACGAAGCTTACAGTTTTTTTACATTATTATTTTGATATACCAAACATTCCGAAGAATTAAACCAGAAAAAACCGGAACAATTGCAGTATTTGGTCTTGCACATACTTACTAACATATACTTAGCAAAACGTATTCGAAAACAACCTTAGCCGTAAAACCACCCAACCCGCCCAGAAAACTTTTTTGCTCGCTGAACGTTTCAGAGTGTAAACTAAGTCTTCAAATATCGACAGCTGATATACTGCCTAAAGCGAAATTGGCAATTTATGACTAAGTTGGCGCACATCAACTCGACTTCGCTCCCGCCCTCCGGGCGCTTCGCTTCGCCCCTAAGCCTACGCCCTAGGAATAATATGAGTGTACCCTTTCTATCAAATTATTTAGCAAGTATTCGCTTTAGTTCATCATGAACGTGTAAATACTGCAGGTTTCTCAGAGGAAAATTATGATCCTTATTCAAATTCTTTGTCTTTCCGGGGTTTTCCGCTCGGAATTTTTTTCAAACATTCCGGTACTGGCGCCCGACAGTTCAATTTTGCAGTTTTTTTAGCATTTTACAAGCCATGGCTTGTTGGACTGACAAAATGGCTTGTAGAATTTTTGTCCAACAAGCCAAAATGGCTTGTCAGAATTTTTTGAGTCATGTGTTTGATCATATCGAATACAGAAAAGATGCATTTTGGTGCATTTTAGAAGGTCATGATCTCAAAATTTTCCGGCGCTTCGCGCCGGTTATAACTTAAATATGCATTATCATTCATTTCCTAGCTCAGGCACTGCTTCTAACATGTCTACCTTCATTTATCATTTGATCTTTAATAGTTTTAATCACCTTGAACGTATTATCTCATGTTTTAATTGGTAATCTTCAATATTTCATCTTGATATTTAATGAAGATTCACATTTTTCCCTTGACATATTTTTTGAGAAAGATCAATACGTCAAGTCTGTAAACTTTTTGAATGGATTATTCCTTTCTTAACGTAAAATCAATCCAAAAGCTTCATGGAAGTAGTTTTCGGAAATTTCTACTCTTCTTACGCATATCTTTTCGGCCAAGTTCATGAGAGTGTGTGAATAAATTAATGGTTTTAAAATTTTTCAAACATAAAATTCCAGAAATTACGACTTTTGAATAGAAAATTCGAAACTAATTCTTCAAATAAGTGGTTGGAAAATTGATTTTCCAGCATCGCAGAATGTCAATACCCAAAAAAAATTTCCGGCGTTTCAGGCAGGAAAGATTAATAGCTTTTTTTGGCTCTCACTTGTCATCATAGAGGACTTAACCATCGATTTCTCATGTAATTCAAAGTCATTATGTTCTTGGATAGTTTGCTGGAAAATTTGTTTCATGATGCTTGTAGATTGGACATTGATCAAACTCAAAAATTTCAAATGTTGCCTGAATTTTAGTGAATTAACAGCTCTAAAATGTTATTGGATAAATGTTGAATGACATCTCTTTTTTGATCGATTGCCGTGATGCTCAATATGTACATTTCTTTAAAAAATAACCTATTTATTCATGTATACTGATATTAAAGAATTGGCTTGTAAAAATTTGGAATGGCTTGTAAAATTTTAGGTCAACAAGCATTCTAGTTCGTGGACCACATTCTGCATTGAAATCAAAAACCCCTCTAAAAACCTTATAGAGAAACAAAAAGAACATTAAAAAACCAAAATGTCGAAATTTCAAAAGTTTGATTTTTGCCAGCCCCCGAAATCCAAAAACATCAGAATCTTTGGGTATATTCCTAAACTGCAGAAAAAAGCATCCGTGTTCCCATTATAAACTTTTTAGAAATGTGGAAAATTTGTCGAAATCGAAGAAAAAAATTTTGGGTCCGATTCTCGTGCGGAAAAAATCTTCGAGGAAAAACGGTGCCTCCATTCTGTCACGTTTTCATACCAGAAAGATTTTGGGCCCTTTTGTCAAACTGCCAAAAAAATTTCGTGTTTCAAAAACAGAAAGGTGCCGAGGTCTCCAAGGTCAGATTTTTAAGGTAGGGGTAAAGTTGAAAATTTGTCAGGGCAGTGTAGCTAAATGCCCACTAAACAAGTCAATTTGTCTCAAAATTAGGCAACCAGTGATCAGTTTTTAGAACTTCAGATAGGTGTAATACCCTATCATACCTCTCCCAATGGGGAAGTCTGGAAAGGTGCATTTCAGAAGGTCAAACCACAAAATTTTCTGATGCTCCGCGCCGCACACTAGTCGTCGACGAGTGTTTCATTAGGAACTAAGGCGTGAGAGTTGTCTGTCTAAATGTATAAAATAGTAAATGTAAAAAATGTAAAAGGCTAAATATTAATTTTAAAATTGAGTGACGTCATCACATCATCAGGTCATGAGGGATGTGAATATCATAATAGTAACACAAGAGCAAATTGAAATTCAGGGCCCAGTTCTACAAACAAGCCCTTTGGCAAAGGGCACTTTGCTAAAGTGAAAGGGTTCTTTTGCGACAAAGTGCACTTTCAAAAGTGCTCTACCAAAAGTACCCTTTGCAAAGGAGTTCCATCATTGAGACTGCAACCAACACTTTGCGAAGGGCACTTTGCAAAGGGCACTTTCTATATTAGAACATGTTTATTTACGATATAATTAAATTCTCATTTTGGGGTCATCATCGACTTAAATCTCACTTAGTTTGTGCTAGCTAGCGATATATATTTAGCAAAATAGAGCTTGCGTTCTGTTAGGCGTTGTAATAATTTTGCCAATCGCTGTTTAAAAAAATCTCGATTTTTTCTAATTAGGATATTTCTTGATATTTCTATTTCACTTTGATATAGCAAAATCTACGTCTAAAATTTTACATCTAAAAACTTTCGACTGATAAAATAATCCTAAATTATAAGGTTTTGATTTAATTAGGGAAACAACTTAGGGAGGAATTACACGATTTCGTCAAAAAAAACGCATAAAAGTTTCTCACTTTCATCCCAAAGGGACCCCCCCTTCTTTTGAAACTTTCCCTTTACTTTAACTTTGAAAAGTGTCCCTTTTATCAAAGGGTTCATTGTGGAACTAAAACTTTAAAAATTCCGTTTTTCAAAGGGAACTTTGCAAAGTGCCCTTTTAGTAAAGGTCCCTTTGAAAATTTGTGGAACTCGACTACGACAAAGTGCACTTTGGCAAAGTGCACTTTGCTAAACAAAGGGCACTTTCACGCCAAAGTGCGCATTGTGGAACTGGGTGCAGGTCTCTACCGGCATCAAGCTCTCAATAGCTACCAGGGCTGCGTCAGTTTACAGGGTCTCAACTGCCTCTCCAGTTGCTGAATGAGTCGCTTCATCCAACATGGTCTTTACCACCACCAGGGCCACTTCAGTCAAGAGAGTCTCTACCTTCAGCAGGATCCCAATAGCCAAATAGCCACCAGGGTCTCTATTATTGATGTGCCCCGAAGACATTTTCATATCCAGATAACCGTGTTTTTTTCACCTTTATCCGGAGTAATCTGGATATTTTTTATTTTGTTTGCACAGAGGTAAAAAGAAGTCACATACTAATGATACATTGAGTCAAATACATTACTACACAATCATATTCAATAGGTGCAATAATTTTCGTGTTATATTTACGTTAACCGTGATTGTTATAAAAATATGTTACTTTTTTAAACTGTAATATCTCAGGAAGTAACTGCAGGAAAAGTATATATTTTTCATATTTTTGTCTTCTCGTTTTTAGTGAAACGTGGAAAAGCTTTTCAGTGGATAGATTCAAAAAATTGACATGCTTTTGCTACGTCTCTCTTGAATTTCCTAAGATTGAGTCAAATATTGGAGTTGAATCTGGATCTTGTATTTGTTCGGTCTGGATTTCACTCTGGAATCATTGGATCCGACGGCTCCGGTAAAATCTGACTTCTAAGAACTTAGCGGCTTTTCAGGAAAAGTTACTTCTAAACCGCATTTTGGACTGCAATTGTTCAATGTCCTTAGCATTTCAAAGAAAACAGAACTTTGTATAATCTTTTTTATGCTTCTTAATCGTAGGCGGACTGCATTAATCGCTGTTAATGTCGTTTACGTAGCGCTTTTACAGTAGGATTCTCACTTTGTTTAACCCTTTCTTTCCCGACTTATGAAATATGGAGATAAAAAATTTTCCATCCAAAAAATTGATTGCAGGGACTCTTATTGACATTAAAATATCAAAAGTTTGAAGAAAAACACCTTTGCTGACATTTTGAAATTTTTACCAAAATTCAATGAAAATCTCGAATTTTTCACTCAAAACTTTGAATTTTTGCTAAAATTATGGCTCAAAAAAGTTTTTGTTGTTGTAAAATTTCTCACATTTATAAATTTTTCAATTATTCATGAAATTTGACGCCAAAAAAAATTTTGGCTCAGAAAATTTTTTTTTGTAAAATTTTCAACAAATTTCAACCAAAAAGTTGAATTTTTGCAGAAAAAAAATTTCTTTTTAAAAATTTTTCAAATTTTCGAAATTTTAAAGAAATTTAACCCAAAAAAATTTTTCTCTTGCGAGAATTGGGAAAAAATTTTGAATTTTGCATGAAATTACGCAAAAAAATCTTTAGCACAAAAAAGGATATTTTAGAAAATTTGTTCATAAATCGAAGAGTTGAATTTTTCACTCAAAAATATTTATTTTGTTCAAAAATTTTAAATTTTTTAGAATTTTTTATGAAATTTAACGCAAAAAAATTGTTTTTTCAAGTTTTTTTTTTGCAATATTTTTCTCAAAATTCAACCAAAAAAAATTTAAAAAAATAAAATTTCAGGTCAGGACTTCCCATTGATGTTGTAGGACATCAAAATGAAAAAGTCATGTACCATAGTTTGAAGTGAAATTAGTCTAAACAGTAAGAACTATCAGAATCAGCAAATTTTATTGTCTAACCCAGAATTTTATTACAGTCAAAAGCCAAAAACTGTATTTAAAAACTTTTTTTAATGGAATGAAGAGAAAAACAAAATTTTTGGCTGATGACAAAAATCCAAATTGCTCGAGAACGAAAATTCTGTTCATAAAAAGCACAGTTGCCCATATATCCTTCCTACTGATGTCGCCAAACATAAAATCGGCCATTCGTCAAAGTCAAGCTCCGCCTACTTTTCAGCCAATTAGAAATTTGATGTTGTTGAACATCCCTGGGAAAGAAAAGGTTAAGATTGGTTTAGTATGTCAAATATGATGTAACGTATATAGCAGGAGTTTTTTTAGCACGGTGCTTATGACTGAAAGGGTAAATGTTTGAAAAAGTTCGAGAAGAAAGTTAAGAATATCAAAATTATGGTGAAAAATGAAAAATCGCCGTTTTCACCAATATATAGTTCGAGATACAATGAAAAGATGTAAACGTTTATCGAAACAGAATGCGAATTCAGCGATTCCTAAAAGTAACCGTCAAACTAACTACTGAATATTTACTTCTCAGTCAACTAATGGAGTGCATAATGTAAAAATGAACTGATTTAATTAGAATCAGGTGAGAGTCTTATTCCTTTTCAAAGTCCCATATCAAGCATAATTTCATGAGTCAATACAATAAAGGCATGTTATCAGAATTGATAAATTTGCACTCGCACATTAGTTTGACACAACGAAGTATTATTTGTCAACAGTGCTAACTGTGCTAATCAAATATTTTTTTATTGGTACGGATGCTAATGGGTGCTAAAAAACCTGCAGTGAACAGTAAATGATGCGGCGAATAGTATATGAACTGCAGTGAATAGTATAGGAACTGCAGAGAATAGTATATGAACTGCAGTGATATGAACTGCAGTGAATAGTATATGAACAGTATATGTATACACATATAATTCGAACTTTTTGCTGTTCTGTTGTTGAAACTTTGTGTAATAATGTAGCAACTTACTTTTCAGTAACCTTTACTTCTTCTTTAAACGGTGAAAATATCCGGATTTACATCCGGATATCCGTTTTTCAAAATATCCGTGCGGATATCCGGATATCTAACGCACATCGCTATTCTCTATTGCCTTAAATATCTCAATTGGCATTAGCGATGTTCGTCGGATGTCTGGATATGAAAAATTTCCAGATATCCGAACCTTTTATGGAAAACTTTTAACAAATGACGAATAAAAGTAGGAAAGTCAGAGCCAGGGTTTTTTTAGGCCAATTAGGAGCCATTGCTCCTAAAAATTTAGGGGCACAAGCCAAATTGGCTTGTAAAAATGAGAGCCTAACCACTCTTCTTGATTAGGCTATAGGGGTCATGTGTTTGATCATATCCGATGCAGAAAAGATGCATTTTGGTGCATTTTAGGAGGTCATAATCTCAACATTTTCCGGCGCTTCGCGCCGGTTATAAGTTAAATAAGCATTATTATTTATTTCCTAGCTCAGGCGCTGCTTCTAACACGTCTACCTTCATTTATCATTTAATCTTTAATAGTTTTACTAATCTTAAACGTATTATCTCATGTTTTAATTGATAATCTTCAATATTTCATCTTGATATTTGATGAAGATTCACATTTTTCCCGTGACACATTTTTTGAGAAAGATCAATACGTCAAGTCTGTAAACTTTTCGGAGCGATTATTCCTTTCTTAACGTAAAATCAATCCAAAAGCTTCATGGAAGTAGTTTTCGGAAATTTCTACTCTTCTTACTCATATCTTTTCGGCCAAGTTCATGAGAGTGTGTGAATGTGTGAATAAATTAATGGTTTCAAAATTTTTCAAACATAAAATTCCAGAAATTACGACTTTTGAACACAAAATTCGAAACTAATTCTTCAAATAAGTGGTTGGTTAATTGATTTTCCAGCATCGAAGAATGTCAATACCCAAAAAAAATTTTCCGGCGTTTCAGGCAGGAAAGATTAATAGCTTTTTTTGGCTCTCACTTGTCATCATAGATTACTTAACCGTCGATTTCTCATGTAATTCAAAGTCATTATGTTCTTGGATAGTTTGCTGGAAAATTTTTCCCACAATGCTTGTAGATTAGACTTCGATCAAACTGAAAAATTTCAAATGTTTCGTGAATTTTAATGAATTAACGGCTCTAAAATGTTATTGAATAAATGTTGAATCACATCTCTTTTTTGATCGATTGCCATGATGCTCAATATACACATTCCTTTAAGAAATAACCTAGCATTGGAATTTATACACGTATACTGATATTATAAAATTGGCTTGTAAAAATTTGAAATGGCTTGTAAAATTTTAGGTCAACAAGCCGTTTGGCTTGTGACTCGTAGGTCAAAAAAACCTATAATAGGGCTTCCTGGGCGGAGATGCATTTTTATTCATTTCGAAATGAAAAATACCGAAAATTTTCTGGCGCTTCGCGTCAGTTTTCAGATCATGTATGATTCCTGGTATCATTTCTGTTGTGCGGTCAGAAAATGTCATCGTAGCTTATGCTTATAGCTTTCAGGAACCAGCATGTTATGCATGAATGTGTGACCTTGTATTGTTTTTTTCCACTTATTTTCCAAGCATTTTTCTAGATTATTTTCACAAAATCGTTTTGCAGCCCTTTAGAAATCATGGCTTTGGTGAACGTAACTTTTTGCATTTGGAAAACGATTAAAACATCATCAGCATGGGAAATAGCAGAGGTTTTTGCTATTTGAAGAAGCCATTCAGATTCATTGTTGCTTGCCTAATTTTTGAATTTTAGTTTGCCCCACAGAAAACACGTTGAATTCACTTGAAAAGTAGACCCTTCATGCAGGAAAAATATATCAAAAGTGTGCATTTTCCAATGCTATAGAATATCATAATCTAAAATTCTCTTCCAGTGCTAAGCACTGGAGATCAAGTCCAAAGTAAAATACCTATCGCGCTTTTATGTTATGGATCATGTGGAAACAATCGCTTTTGATAGATAATTGTGATTGGTAAATTACTGGCTCCAGATATATAAGATCCAAAATGGATGTAAAATGTTTGACCTCTTCCGCCAACCAAATAGTAAAAAGATCATGATCGGTCATCGTCAGTTGCTGTAGAATGTGCTGAAAAAATGCATTTTCCGACATTTTAGAGGCCTCGAAGTCAAAATTTTTCGGTGCTGGGCACCGAACAAGTTACTTTAGCCAGACTTTTGATTTCCCACCCAAAACTCAAGAAATTCAATTTTAAAAGTCAGGAACTGACGCGAAGTGCAAGGAAAGTATGCTTCAATCATTTTTCTGGTGAAATTGAGCGAATTTATCAAGTTTAGAGTGAGCAACTAAAAATTTGTCCAACCAAATTTTCCCCAAGTAACGGATCAAACTGGCTTGTACAAAAAAACCCCAATGATTGATTTGAATAATGAGTGATCTCATTTGTGAGCCTTATTATTCTGTGTGTAATTGAAAATGTATTCCAAATGATTGATCTGTTATGTGGGCTTCTATTGTGATTTCGAAGAGTTTTTGACTAAATTTGTTGAAAAAACATTGTTTTTTACTACCACATTTATTTACAAACTTTTTAGTTTTGGCTTGTTGAAATTCCTATTGGCCTGTAAAATTTTGACTTTGGGAGCCAAATGGCCTATCGAGAAAAGACCAAAAAAACCCTGGTCAGAGCACTACAGTCGGTTTTTTCTAAAATGCTTCTTAATTGAAAAATGACACAAATTAGTACTGTCATCAAAATTTTTTAAAGAAAGATTTCAGTGTAGACTTTTCTGCTCGAAAAGAACGTTGAGGTCAATTGAGTATGTTCACAAAACTGCAGTCGTATATGTGGCATATGATTTAGTAGGAAATCAAAAAAATATGAGATAGTTCTTGCTTTCCACTCTTTTCCGAGATAAATAGATTCGTTGAACAGACGATAGTGAAATCAAATCAGACTAATTTTTAGATCACATAAATGTTAAATGATCAATTAAAAAAGTTGAGAGTTAATCATAAACATGTCGTGCTTTTTTTGACAAGCTTGCAGTTTTTCTATCTGTGTTTTCGGGTCATCTTCTTGTGTGATTCACATTTTCTGCTTATTCTTTTAGTTTTTCATTCTGATTTCCTCCGTCTGACTGCATTAACAGTACCATTTCTTAGGGGTACTCAGAGAATTTATACTTAATTTCTTTAAAATGTCTGCCTTTGCGGACTCCTCGGAATTTATCCAATCCCACTCGAAAAACAGTCTGTTGTGTCAGTGATTAAATTTCAGCACATTCAGTTCAAAACGTTAATGATTTTCTATTATTCTGTCTCGCATAATTCTTGTATTGTCAATAAGAAACTGAGACGACTAAAAAACGATCAAAAAGATAACAAGTTTACCCTTCACATTATACAAGTTTCATCTATAATTCTACTCTTTTTACTCTAGCAGATTTTTATAAACTTTGTGTAGGTATATTCTTTTTCTTTTTTTAATTAATTTTTTGGTCGATCTAACCACGGCATATACTTCGGGATTTATAAATTAATTTTTCTACCGTCGCACGGGCGCTTATGTAAAATATAGGGCGCAGTGCCTAGTTGAGATGCAATCGACTGAACGTACCAAACGCAGGCAATGTAGGAGAAGTCGGCCATCAAGATTCTATGAATATTAATTTCTGTACTGTAGTACTTTTCAAGTTTGTTGTAAATTTTATGTCCTTATTGTATTCTACAGATCAGATATCGTGGCATAAGATGCATATTGTCTACTTTTATTATTTCAGGAATTTAGCTGCGTCGTTATACAGATATTGAAACCTAGCACCCGCCACATATCATGATATTCCACAAGAAATTCGCTTTTCTATCTACGTTTTTCCTCATTATTCCGCTTGTTTTTGCAACCTCACGTCAATCACAGTCTTTACGTCGCACAGAAGTGTCGATAACAAACGACGACGTCTCGGCGCTGCTCGTTCGGAAAGATAGATTCTTTTCACTGCCGCTGTTATCGAAAGATTATTTTCAAAAAACAGGCAAGCACATAATTTATGTAAGACTACTACTAGTATTTATGACTTAGATACAAATGCAAGAATTAATACTAAAAATTTATATTGCAATCTTCAACTGCCACAAAATAAGAGAACTTTATCGAATTTCGTAAAAGCGACCTTAATGATTGTATCGGATCAATAAATCTCAGCAGATTCGTGAGAACTTGCGACAAAAATTGTCAAGGTGTACTATATTCAAGTTTCGCTTTTCAGTCCCTGTATATTTTACTGTAACCAGCGACGGATCGCCTAATTTGCCTCAATGGCTTCATTTTGATGTTATTCCAAACGGAACCGATGCATTTATATGTGGTACACCGAGGCACGAAAATGTTACAGACACATTACATGTAAGTTGATAATTTTATTTTTAGTATATAATATCTGATTTGTCGACGGAAGGGTATAAATATTTCACGATTTACGAAACATTCATCCCCGATGGTTTGTACTGGTAATTTTGTTCTTAAACAATTTGTATCTCCGAAAATTTGTCTCCACGACGGTATGCCCTTGGAAAATTTTCACCTACTCAGTTGGTCCCAGATAGTCCGTCCCCTGATATTTTTGTTATGTATATTCAGTTATTTATAAAATGCTTCTAAATTGAAAAACTAAAAAAATTAGTCAAAATCGTTTACACAAACCTTTTACCATAGAATTTTCCGCTCAAAAAAAATTGTTCACAGTTAGTCGAGTGAGACCACAAATTTCCAATCCTGTATGACACAGTATTTAGCGAAAAATCATAAAGTCAAGAAATTGTAGTATACACATTTACGAAGGTTCCATTTCTAGCCTAGAGAGCTCATGATCGCTGCGTAATCAGCCTTGTTCGAAGCTCTAATTTGAGGATTTGATTTCTTTAACTGCTTGCATGATAACCCCAACATACCTGTGAGAGATCCGGCCAGTTGAGTACACAATAAAACCCATATTTAATGTGATTGAATTGAATATTGATTGAATAGCCGACTTAAAGTTTTAAGGAGAGAGTCTACAAGTGCTTAAAATGTGAATTTTCGATCAGAAGATGGAAAAACTCACACGTGGTCAATGAATTTTTGTTTCAAAAGTGATACTTATCATTATTTCAACGCTGAGTGCTGGAAAATTTCCACAGGTAAAAAAGACACGGTAATTTCCGTCGATTTCCGGCTAGCTTAGGGGTGTAGCTGTTAGGGATGGGACGAATCCCGGATTCGGCTTGATTCGGATTCGACTTCACTGATTTTCCAAATTCGGATTCGGTAGTCTTGCCCAAAATTTTAGACCGAATCCAAATCCATTGGGGAATGTCAAGTGTATGAGAAATATGTCGGAAAGATGCTTAACAGTGCATTTTAGAAGGTCGAAACCTAAAAATTTTCAGGTGCTCCGCGCCGGTAATGATTATTTTGATCGTTGCTTGCTATAATCCAGCTCGAGTGCGACCACAAACATGTCTATTCTATTTACTAATTAGCATTCAATAGTTGTTACCACCCAGAATGTTTTACCTCATTGTTTAGTCAGTTCATCTTTCATATTGGGCGTTAGTATATCTGAGAAAATGAAGATTATTTCAATTTTTTCACGAAATTTTTCTGCAGTCTTCACAAATTTTTGCACTTTGTAAACATAATTTTTTTTTTTCATTTTTGGCAAATGATTGGAACGCCATAAGTTCAAGAAAGTGACAGATAGTGCTGTCGAATAATCTAAATTTTTGGTTGCCTTTCCGATTTGACAAATTTAATTGGCATTCTTTCAATATGATATTTTGCACTTTGTGTGACTATAAAAAATGATTGAATTGAATGAAAAATTGCAGCACTTTTCAATGAAATATGCCGGAAATCTACAGGGTATCAATTGATGGGAGTAGCTTAGAAACAATCATAAATATAGCAATAGCTGTCACGAGAGTTCAAAAAATCCAGTGAGCAAATGAATAAATAAACGTGAGAGTTGAACAACCTATACTGGTTAATAGACTCAAAAATCAGTCTGAACAACAATCATCTCAGCTGTGATTTAGAAACAATTCAAAACATAAATTTTGGGATAATTCACATTCACAAAACAGAGACGACTCTAGACAGTGAAATACCATGAGATTTCAAGAAAATTCAACATCAATGATGAAAAACGAACTAGAGGAAAGCATAAAACGAATTCTAGAAAAGCTCTTTATGATGTAGGACGGTTGCGATTTTGAAAACCAAAGATCACAGAAGATAAGAAAATCGCTATTGAAGTCATGAAAAAAAAAATTTTGAAAACCAAAGATCACAGAAGATAAGAAAATCGCTATTGAAGTCATGAAACAATATTGAGATGTTTTCAGTCTCCCTAGAGATCAACCTACCCTAACTCACGAGTTAACATTCTTCATAGACACCAGCAATGCAAAACCAGTTTTGAAACACTAGTATCACATGCCAATCAAACAAAGGACAATGGTTTGTCAGAAAATACAAGAAATGCTCAAAAAAGGTCTCAGAACTGCAATCTCAGTGGGCTGCTCTGCTGTTTCTCATCCCAAAAAAAGATGAAGTTGGCGACCCATTGTTGACTATCAATGAATAAACTGGGTAATGCCGAACAATAAATTTTGGATTCTAAGAATCGATGACTTCTTAGATGTTTTGGGAATTGCATGATTCTTTTCGACTCTAGACTTAAATGCAGGGTATTGGCAACTCCCTCTGGACATCACTTCAGGTGATAAAAGAACTTTCATTAGCCAGGAAGGCTTTTTCCAATTCAAAGTGCTACTTTTTGGATTGAAAAATGCTCCTGTCAAATTTCAGTGATTGATAGAACATATTTTGCATCCAGTGGCTGATCCAGAAATTTTTTTCAGGGGGATGGTGCTCAAAATTAAGTATTGTTCCATAAAAAATTCAAAAATTTTTCAGATTTGCCTATAGGTATACAAAAAGCTTTGGGGGGGCAGCCGCCCCCTGCCCTCCCCCTAAATCCGCAGATTCTTGCATCCTTACATGTGGGAAATCTGTCTGCTCTATATCGAGGGTATAATAGTTTTTTGGTGAACATACACTGACCATCTAGAACATATCCAGTTGATCTTTGAAGCTCTCCCTGATGCAAATCCTACACTGTGACCTAATAAATGTGAATTCATACCAAAACAAGTAAAATTTCTCAGCCATCTACTGAGCAAAAAGGGCATCTCACCAGATCCTGAAAAGGCCTCCACAAACATAAATTAAGAAATGCCAAAAACCCTAAAAGATCTCCAAAGTTTCTTAGGCCTGGTCCAGTTGTGTAGACGATTAACACCAAATCTAGCCACATATTCATGACCCTTATATATCAACTCTTTGGAAAGGTTACAAAATCAAAGAAGAACATCTTGCTGCCTTTGAACAGCTTAAAACAGGTCTAACTTCGACATCATTTTTGCGATATCCCATCTATGACAACAAACAATCGAAATTCATGTGTGATCCTGTATCAAGAAAATAAAAACGATCAGTGAATAATTACCTACAACAGTAGGCTTCTCTCCAGCATTGAAACTCATTGCAGTACAACTGAACGTGAATGTCTCGCGAACGTAGAACCTTTCCATTGGAATATACATTATCTCTACAGTCAGAAGGTAACAGTCAGAACTGACCAAAAACCCTTGCAATGGATAAAAGAAGAGAAACATCGAAATTTGAGACTTCAAAACTTCACTGTAAAACTTCAAGACTACAACTGTCAGATCAAATATGTGAAGGAAAAGAAAAATGCTGGCACAAATTTCCTATTGCAAGATGAAACTCATTCAAAATCAAAAACAATGTCTAATGAAGAAGAAGCCAAAGAAATATTCAGGCCAATGTTTCGGGAACAAAAGAAAACTGTTGCAGTTGTAATGAAATTGATGACTCGTAAAGAAGACAAAAACGTCAAACTTCCTTCTCAGGATTGCCTATGTTCGAAGAAGATTTTCAACAACATAGAAAACGTGTTGTAATGCTAGAAACACCTGAAGAAATTTGAGAAGCACAGAAAAACAATCCATATATTGCAAAACTTCTGGAAACTATAGAGGAGAAACAAATCTCTACGATTTTCTCTGCATTTCATGCTGAAAGCGGTATACTTTATCGAACTTCTAAAAAGACAAATACAGCTTCTGTGATAGTAGTATCAAGCAGAGTAATCCAAAGCTTTTTGTATCAATTTCATGGAGCAAAAATCTTAAGCCATCAGGGTCTTACTCCCACTACTGTGATGATCTGACAGCATTTTTGGTGGCTGAAGAGAGAAGAATCAATCAAAAAATAAATAAAAAGGTGTAAAATTTGTCAACAAATAACTTTACTGTTGCGAAAACCACCTCGCCTTTTTCCAATTCAACTGAAATATCTGTTTGAGATCATCCCAACTGACATTGTAAATATTTCTCCTTGGTGAGAAAAGATCCTACGTCATAGTTTTGCAAAACTATTTCACCAAATGGGTGAGCGCTCATAACAATTTTGGTTCATGGAAACTGGAAATATCTGCTATTGGATAGAGGTGCAGATTTCACTTCAAACTTAATGAAAGATATCGCAAATCTACTGAAAGTCTGAAAAATCGACACTACCACATATCATCCGCAGTGTAACCATATGGTCCAAAGATTTAATCAAATATTGATTTCACAACTAAAGAAATTTGCTGTGGGTGATCCCAATAACTGGGAAAAATATTTGCCATTCACAACTTCCACCTATAATGCTGTACCTCACATGGCTACTCACTTTTCTCCATTTAGACTTTTGGGAAGGTAAAAACCTAGAATCGCTGTCAATTTCCATTGCACAAAAAGCCTAATGCTACTGTTAAACTATGACGTGTACCAACATATCTTCACTCAAGCACAACTAACATTGTATAGTGAAGTTTTGAAAAATTAGAAAACTGCTGCAGAGTGGCATAAACAATGTTTTGATAGAAAAACAAGAGAACAAAAATAGGATCTTAACCATCTAGTACTGCTAGTCAACAGCAAAAAATTGATGAAAATCAATAAAGATTTCATCCAACCCTTCATAGTGGTCGAAAATTCCAAAACTAAAAAATGTTATGTTGTGCAGCGTTTTGGTGTTTTGTAAAGAATGTGTCAATTTTGAGAAAGATCAGCAAGAGCAGTCAAGAGAAATTGTGTCGAGACACCATGGGATGTGGCTATGATGTCCAATGAAATTGTGAGAGTTTATTCATTGTAATTGTTTGTTGGGTTGACGTGGGGTTGCATCTTTGTGTGGGTTAGAGATATTTTTGTAGAGCAAAGTGGCCCATTTGTAATTTAGTAGATTGAAAATCAAACATGTGATCTAGGTTGAATCAAACTATTTGGAAAATAGTTTGAGTATTCAGGTTTAACTCTTAGAAGGGTAAGTCAGTGCAGTCCACGTTTTGGCTCTGAAAACTGTAAATGACTTGAGTGAAGTTCTGTGGATAAATTGACATCTCTATGAGCCCATCAATCTCCTGCACCTGATTATCATTGCATTGAAATCATCTGACACTGAGTGTTCCATTACAGCATTCTGCATGCTTATCTACATTCTGTATGTTTCCTTTCTTCAAACACATGCAATAAATTATTTTCATCTATTTTCGTATATGACAAATTGGTGACCATACCAGCTTGTTTAAAGATTGAGGAAATGCTGAAATTTGCAAAAGATCGAAAATCTGAAAAACTATGGGAATCAACCTGAAAAATGGAGGAAAACTACATGTGTCACTCTACAGCTATGGGCTACAAAAAAGGTTTCTACAAGAAACTAGTGAATCCCAAAGACCATGAAATCAAAAATCTGGACCATGATAACAGGAATCTACGGCTTCTCAATGAAGCAGATAAGCATAATTTCGATCTACCACAAATGTCAGTACCCCTAAGAATGCAAAAAAATTCACAATCCCTATCTCCAAAAATCATGGAAAATCGAAAATTCAACTTTCTAAAGCCAAAACCAAAGGAGACTGACACTTGAAAACTCTTGGATAATGATGTGTATATCTATGTAATGCTAAAATGTGATGCGGAAATGATAAATTTTCATGGTGATGCTACTAACACATTAAGCAAAATTGTCACGCTAGAGACTCAACATGGAAAACTCCTTGAAGACTATAAAGCTGAAATCGAAGAGATGAAAGCTCAGAAACAAGAACTTTTGAAACTTAACATTCCCAAAGTCAAAAATATTGTGAGATCTACGAGCTCTTATGCTCAGTCTCTAAAGTCATCAAAATCAAAAAATATCATCAGGGATCAGAAAAGTCAACTCAGTTTTTGAGGCATAATCAACAATGATGATAATCTGATCATCCCAACACAATTGTTCAACTGCTCCTCCACAGAAGCTGAATAATTGGACCGGAAATCAACAAGTGTTGAAATTCTTCATTAGGCTCCAAAACGAGTTTGGCCTTGATGCATCCAAATCAGTGTTTTTTTGTACTTTACAAATGAAAGGCTTCAGAGTACAAACCGAAATTTGGGTTTTGTTTGTACCGGTAAAAACAAAAATTTTTGGACAAACTAATTTTTTGTTACCCAACAGCTGTCAGTATTCAGTATCAATGGACTTTGTAGGACTTGTTTGTTATGTGTCCACATCAAAAACGACAAACTAGCAGCTGTGGCATAATAATAAAAGCTTTTTGTGGAGTATTTCACTAGTGCATGTTATGTGCCTCATGATCAAGTGTTTTATGTGTCTGAATTTGTAGCCTTCTTATGTGTCTCGTGGAAATAGCCAACGTATTCATATTTCACAGCATGTTTGTTGCATTTTATAACAATGAATCCTTTTTTCAATAATTTTTCGCAAATTTTGGAGTACAAACAATTTTTGAGAGGTCGTTTGTAGCAGTACAAATGGACCGAGTACAAAAAAAAACACCGATCCAAATACGTGAAACTTCATACTTTGCATTGCTTGACTTGCCATGATGCTCTGAACACCATAAGAGATATCCGATCATACAATGAAGTAAAACAAATTCTGATGTGTAGGAATGCTCTGAATTGGGACCAAGATACACTCCAGTGGGAGCTCCAGTCTATTGCTCCTTTCAAAATTGAAGATTCATCTGCATTCTTGAATCAAATTAGCACCTATGTACATTTACTGTACTATGACAGATGCACTCAATATCACCATAGAAAAGTTGTCACAACTTTTCTTTAGAAAATACCAGAAATCTACAGAGTCTTGATTGAGGTGAGCACCCTACAAACAATCACTGATCTAGGGATAGCCATCACAAAAGTTCAGAAAATTCAAGGAGCAAATAAACAGATGACCCTGAGGGTAGAACAACCTATACTGGTTAACAAACTCGAAAATCCATCTGAACAACAACGATCTCAGTCACCCTTCAGAGATGATTCAAAACATCACCTCAGAGATAACTCTCACTCCTGAAATAGAGAAAATTCTAGGCAACAAAATACTAACAGATTTCAAGAAAATTCGACTGCAATGAAGACTCATGAGCTTAAGGAAAGCATGAGACAAATCCTAGACAAATTTGGAATTCGAGAAAATTCACAAAATGCTAACAATTTCAAAAATTGAAGGTCCCGATTGGATCAAGGAATGAGTTTGAATTTTGAAAGTAGATCAAACATTCCTATATAGGATTTCTCTCAAAATCGACACTTTCAGTGAAATCAGTCACAAGAATGACCAGTGAAATACTGTACCTATCATGGTCAGTGTGAACAGGATAGTTCCAAATGCTATCAATCCAACCAAATCCGCAATGGCAAAATCATAACTGGTGACCTCTTTTTTAACAGAATATAAGTACCTACATGCTAAATCAGAACCACGATTTTGACCAAAACAACAGATTCTACAATCATAATAACCAAAACTATAAGAGAGATGTAGCAAATATTTTTCTCTGTGATTCTGAATCCCGACAAGAAAAGATAATCGAGAGAAATTACTACTACCCCATAAATAGCTCACAGTCTGCACAGACTCAGCTAGCTTCTCCACAACCATCGCAGCAGTTTTGCCAGTAGAAAATAAAACAGTGTCTAACTCACCTAAACCTTTCACTCAATGAAACCAATGACTAGCACAGTCAATATGCTTGAACTGACTGAAATGTTGGAAGCTCCAAACTTTTTGTTGCTCTGGGAATCACCAATTTCACGATCTAAAAGTCTACTGAACCGTAGATTACAAGATCTAGCATTTGTCAAATCGAAAAATGTTTGCAAAAAGATATCAAACTTTCGAGCTTATATGCTCCTATGCTAGCTTTTCACATCAATGCCAAAATTGGAGAAATGAAAATGAAAGCCTTAATTGATATCAGTGCCCGATGTTCAGTCATTTCCTCATTCCTAGCTCAACCCTCTTTGGGGATTGACTACAATTTTTTAGGAACATCCACATAGATGAAAGTAGCCGAGGATGCTATAGTCGATGCCTTTGGGCCAATAATCTTCAAAATCAACTCATCTTTTGGAACACATCTAGTATGATGCTGGATCCTTCCCACTTCCAGAGAGCAATGCCTCCTAAGAACTGATTTCCTACTGCATCCAAGCATTCCAGCTGTAATCAATTTTTGTGAAAACCATTCCAATTGAAGACATTCAACAAGAACTAAATCTAGTTCTGAATCTGATGGAAAAAGTGCCCTATGCTGAAGTATTTTCTAATACTTCCATGGGACAAAGTCATACACAAATTGTAAAAATCGACAGATCGCTACCCATTTTGAACGTTTCCTCATGCTACGTAGAGCCCAATTTCCAAACTTGTGTTAATGGGAAAATCTTCGCTTTCACACACAAAAGCTCCAAAAGCATCATAGTTTAACCTGTGAATTTTGGAAAAGAAAACTCTGAATATCCGATCAAACTAACGATAATCAACATAATCAAAGGCAAATGTCTGCTATTATTCCTCAATAATAGCATGAACAGTATTCACCTGCAACCTAACCAGCTTATCGCTGAGGTTAAATTCAGGCTCAAAGAATCAAAAATGACTGTCGTGTTGCTAGGCAATCATGAAGATGATCATGAACCAGCCGTGCTGGTTAATGCTCAGTGGACTAAATCAGAAGAAGGAAAACTACTAGTTGCTTTAAAAGAATGACCAAAAAATCAAATATCAATGATGAAGATAGAAAGATAGCTATTGAAGTCTTCAAGCAATATCGCAATGTTTTTAGTCTCCCTGGAGATCAACCTACTCTAATTCACAAGTTAATGGTCTCCATAGACACTAGTGATGCAAAACCAGTCGGGAAACACTACTATCACCTGCCAATTGAACAAAGGCTGATGGTCTGTCAGAAACCTTAAAAAATGCTGGAAAAAAGTCTCATAGAACCTTGGTGATCACCCTGGGCTCATACCTGTAAGACCTCGGACCAGTTGGGGGGGGGGGGGTAAATCCGAAATTTTGGGGGGGGGGATAGGAAAAAGTCGAAATTTTTCCCAAAAAGGCCAAAAAACATACACTTTTTGGCAAATTTTTTTAATTTTTTCCCAACTGGGGGGGGTTGGGGGGGGGGAATGATTTTGGGTACTGGGTTGGCCAAGTTGGGGGGTCCCCCCCCCCTGTACAGGTATGCCTGGGCTGCACATATGTTTCTCCTAACCAACAACATGAAAGTTGGGGACCTGTAGTCCACTATAGAAGCATAAACAAAGTCACTCCGAGGGATAAATTTCCCATTCTAAAAATCAATGACCATCTGGATGTTTTGGGAACTGCAGGATTCTTCTCAACTCTAGATTTAAAAGCAGGGTACTGGCAAATCACTCTAGACATCACTTCACATGATAAAACAACTTTCATCAGCCAAGAAGGCTTATTTGGATTTAAAGTTCTACCATTTGGTTTGAAAAATGCTCCCATCGAATTTCAAAGACTGATGGAACAGATCTTGCATCCATACATCTAGAAAATCTGTCTGGTCTACATCAAGGATATCATAGTTCTTTGGTGAAGGTTTAATGATCATCTAGAGCATATCCAACTGATCTTCAAAGCTCTTCGCGATGTCAATCTAATGTTGAGACCAGATAAATGTGAATTTGTACCTAAACAAGTGAAGTTTCTCAGCCACTTGCTAAGCAAAAAGGGCATCTCACCCAATAATGAAAATGTCTCTACAATCCTAAACTAGGAGATACCAAAAACCCTAGAAGACCTTCAGAGTTTTTTGTGCCTTGTCCAGTGGTGTACATGATCCATACCAAATCTTGCCACTCTTTTGCCACTGCTCTATCAACTGCTACGGAAGAATACAAAATATGAAATAAAAGAAGAACATCTTGCTGCATTTAATGAGATTAAAACATCTCTAACCTTGACTCCTTTTTTGTGATATCCAGTCTATAATGATGAAAAATCGAAATTCATCATACAGACTGATGCTATCACACTGCTATCAGCCCGATGCTGTATCAAGAAAATGAAAATGATCAATGAGTCTTTGCTTATAACAGTTGAGTTCTTTTGGACGTAGAAACTCATTATAGTACGAATGAGCCTGAATGTCTCATGATCATTAAAGCATTCTGATGGTACAGACACTACTTCTATGGTCAAAAGGTGATGGTCAAAACTGACCATGAACTTTTGAATGGATTAAAGAAGAAAAACATTGAATCTCGTGACTCCAAAATTTTGGGGTGAAACTTCAAGACTATGATTATCGTGTTGAATACATAGAAGGAAAAGAAAATGCTTGTGCTGACTATCTGCCACAAAATGAGCCTTGTTCAAAACCGAAATAGATGGGTAATGAAGAAGCAACAAATGAAATATTCAGACTGACATTTGGAGAACAGAAGAAAACCATCACATCTATCACAAGATCAATGAATGGAAAAGAAGAAGAAAAAGGCAAACTTCTTTCTCAAGATAAATTGCCAATGATCAAAGAAGACTTCCAACAGCCTGAAAAACAGCTAGTAATGCTAGAAACATCAGAAAAAATTCAAGAAGCCCAGAGAAGATATCCATACATCCCGATTTTTTTAAAAATTCTTGAACAGAAGCAAATCTCTACAATTTCATCTGTGTTCTATACCAAAATGAAATATTGTACCAAACATTAAAACAAGTTAAGACAGCTTCAGGGATAGTAGTTCAGACTACTTTGACTGAAAGCATTTTTTTCAATTGCATGGTGCAGAAATTTTGAGCCATCAGGGTCACACTTCCACTACTGCCATGATCAGTCAACTCTTTTGGTGGCCAAAAATAGAAGAGTCTTCGAACCTGATGAAAGACATTGTGAAACTTCTAAAAGTCTGAAAAATCAACACAATTGCCTATCATTCACAATGTAATGGAATGGTTGAAAGATTCAACCAAATGTTGATTTCGCAACTCAAAAAATTCAATGCTGAAGATCCTGACAAATGAGAGTGATATCTCCCTTTTGCAACTTTCAACTATAATGCTTTTCCTCACACAGCTACTCACTTTTCTCTGTTCCAACTTTTGGGGTAGTATGAACCCAGAATAGCTATCCATTTCGATTGCGCAAAAAGCCTAACATCACGGCTAAACCTGGACATTTACCAACATATTTTTACTCAAGCACAACTAATGTTGTATAGTGAACTTTTGATTCAAGTAGACAGGTCGTTTATTATATATACCTATAACTCACTAATTTTGGCTTCTCCAGGATGTGAACACTTGATTTGCTTCCCACTGAACAACATCTTGATGATGATTTCGAATCTTCCCATTTTTGGGGAATTGATACTGCAAGGGGAAAGTCCTACGAAAATGCCTAAACAGGCCGCTCCCAAATCCCAATTTCATAACAAAATAGCGATAGCAGTAGAGTCATTGATGAAAGATATCACTGAAGAATCTTTTGGCATGAAAACTGAAATTCTGAGCAAAATGGATGTAATTCAAATCAAAAGTGACAACAAAAACCTATCTGAAACTGATACTACCACACAAATGCTGAAGACTAAAACAATGACTTGGCCAACTCCACTATCAAAAAGTCCATCGTATAGCCAATATCATGTTGACTGGGATAAAGGAGAAGAGTATAGAGCCAAAGCCACACTTGTAAAAACAACATCATTGAAAGATCTATCAAAAGAAGAAGAAAGCAAAGAGCATATGGTACATCCACAAATAGTACCGACAAGGCACAATAAACCAAAATGGCCAGAGACTGAGGTCACTACACCTGTCAGCACTGACAGTAGGACCCCCATCTTAGAGATAAAACACAATAGATTGTGGGACGAACAGTCAACCAATCGGTGATATGCATGCGTATCAGTTTTTGCTATTCTGCAGGTGAAAGGCGATTGATAAATCATTGCAAACCATTCAAGGTTATCTTGAAGCACACCTGGAATATCTGAATTATTTACCACCATCAAAAAAGAGTCGTGACTCGATAGAGGAAAGAAAAAAAAGAAACCGAAACATGAACATAGAAGCCATTAACGTCATCATGAACGACCCTCGCAGTCTACTACACGTCAGGAAAATGAAGACTATGACCTCGAGAGAACCAGCATGGTGAATATGCAACAAACAAGTGCCTGAGAAAGTATCATCGCAAATGATACTTTACTCGATATGAACACGAACACCCGAGCAATTCAGAAGATGAACAGAAGAAACTCAAATAAGCTAGCACTCTCTAACAGGATCAATTAAAGAAGGATAGTATCAAAGAAAAAGAGAGTCAACAGCCTCCGACAGCTGACTCTGAAAAAAATGATCGATGAACTGACCACATCACAGCAAGCCCTAATGACTGATGAATAGAAACAAATAAAGAGATTCCTTTGCATAAAATACCACACTGATGATTTGGATGACCACGTACACCACCAGAAAAACAGTATGCAAGCATACCTACTGGGCCTATCATGACCCAAATATGTCCGCCAACGACCAATGAAATGATTATCATTAATTATTTCCATTGGGTTCATCTACATTTGGACCCAACAATCCTGCAACAAGCCACTATGGCTTGGCAACAAATCGTGCAGGATTTTGTGGACTATTTCCATCCGACATATTTGCGTTGCAACCCACATTGCACAGAAGAATTCATGGCAGTTCTTTTGAGTTGGATGTGTGATTACTACAAATACTACACAGCCAAAAATTTGATCATCATAACACAGCTCACACTGTTTCTTTCCCATGCCGGACAGGCCTATGACTACAAAACGACAGGTAATTTGTGTTTGATGGCTCTTTGGTACATTTTGCAATGTTTGGCTGATACAAGAGCTCCAAATTATCCTGGGACTGAAGAACAAAGAATGATAATACACAATATTCATGGAGAATATCAAATGGAAATGGACAAACAAGCCGAAATGGAAAAGAAGAAAAGTTTGACCATGCCAACTCAACTGGCTGTACCTCCAAAATATCAAATAAAGCCAGCGCCAATTGCCAGGACTACTGTGATGCAAGCTCGGGTCATCAGCATCGGAACTTTACTAGGAGCTGTGCAACAAGCTCTCACACTGCGAGCACTAATGACAGCTAAAGTACCACAAATGCCTATGCCTGGCATAGTGAAAGTGAGCAGAACGCCAGTGAAAGTCTTGCCAAAAGGCCGAGGCTTTCGGCCAAAATGGATTAGAACAAAACACATGAGAGTGCTAAAACAATGCTACAGGCAATTTTCACTAGTTCACTCATCTCCATTATAAACTTTTCTCATATTTTGCTCCCTAAAAATTTCTAAAATTTCTTGATTCGAAACAATACTAGTTTGCTTTATTGCTCATCATTTTGTGCCTTTAAAAATTGTGATGTTATATTGTCATTTTAGATATTTTCATTTATATAGTTTGCTGCCAGGTGAAGAAAAGAGCAATGCCATCGTGAGAAGATGAAAACGCATCGGATACAACCTATATGCTTCTCATACAATCAAAATGTCAAAATTGTCAACTTTGCCCACCGAGACCTTCAAATCATTTGAGGTGATTTATGTCGCAACAGGGAGGAGTATTGTGGAATGTTTTGGCATTTTGTAAAGAATGTGTCAATTTTGAGAAAGATCGGCAAAAGCAGCCAAGAGAAATAAGAGAAATCCTGTCAAGACACCAGGGGGGCATGGCTACGATGTCCAATGAAATTGTGAAAGATTATTCATTGTGATTGTTTGTTGGTTTGACATGCCGTTGCGTCTTTGTGTTCTTTAGAGATATTGTTGTAGAGCGAAGCAGCACATTTGTAATGTAGTAAATTGAAAATCAAGTGTTTGATCTAGGTTGAGTCAAACTATTTGGAAAATAGTTTGAGTACTCGGGTTTAACTCCTAGAAGGGTAAGTCAGCACAGTCCAAGTTTTGGCTCCAAAAACTTTAAATGACTTGAACAAAGTTTTGTGGATAAATTGACATAGCCCTCTCTACAAGCCCATCAATCTCCTACATTGGATTATTGTTAGGTGGAAATCGTCTGACACTCTGAGTGTTCCATTTAGAGCATTCTGCATGCTTATCTATGTTCCGTATGTTTTGTTTTTTCAAACACACAGAATAAATCGTTTTCTTCTATTTTCATACACAACAGTTATAATGATTGATAGTTTAGATAGTCCCAGACAATCTCAGAAAGTCTTGCTTTCACAATTAAAGCTATACATGCCTCATATGGCATTGGCACAGTGGTCCCCTGAAACAAGGAAATGATTGGAAAAACTTGTGAATAAATTTGCAACTAATTCAACTAACATATTTTTTCATATCTATTATCAAATTTGTGATAACCAATCATAAATATTTTAATCATGAAATCATTAATGAGTGCGTAAATGCTAGTAACAAATATCAATTTTCAAAAATCAAAAAACGTGCTAATGCATGATTTTGTGTGGAATGAGTGATTGGAATGTGACTTGATAAGTAATGACCATTCCAATAAGAAAACGACCTTCCCTGAGAAGCAGTGCAACCATAGAAACATTGATTCTGAAATATTTGAAGTGCACCACAGAAATATCTCCCTCCAGTCCCACCCTATCTGAACTTCACACCTCTGATTTGTGCATGAAAAATTTTATATTGTGATTAACAACCTTCCAGTTCACAATTTCATTCTTTATAGCGAGATTTTCAAACTTATTTCACTCTTCTAATTTTGCAAGCTGTTGAACAAAATGCAAATCAACAAAATATTTTGATACTGAATGATTTGAAATCGAAACATATTATACAAACATGACTGGTGAGTCTGAAGCAACTATGTCACAAGCATCGACAACTTTGGTGTCATTATGGGTCAACCTGTGTTGGATGTACATGAAAAGTTTCAATAACTAAGATCCATACATTGCCTATCAGAGAAAACAGCTTCATCAAGACAATAGATTTTTCTTTGCTGACAGTAAGTTCTGCACTGCTGTTAGGAAAATTTTTCTAAAAATTAGAAACTCTGGGTTTCTCTTCCCCTAGGAAGATTATATCAATCCATTTGTATGAGTATTTTGGGTTGTAGTACCCTCCCCGGAAGATTTGCACACTGCAATTCAAATGATTGACGTTTCCATGCCAAACTAAGTCACTAATTGATTAATCTATTATTTCCATAATATTATAGAATATAGCATCAAAAGAATGATTTCAATTTCTAGATTCAAATAATGTTTTGAAACAGTTTACGCCCAGCTGTTGAACATTCTCAGCAAACCAACATATGTTGAAAGCAGAGACTTGAAAAATGTGTTAGCATTGTACATGAAACCGAACTTTCGAAGCCATGTCTTGGTCCGCTATAATGTTGAGGAAATATGAAGAAAGCAATTGTACATCCACAAGAAATCAAACTTGACATCCAGAATCAAAAGGGGCTCACAGGTTCATTCAGTTAGGCTTCCCAACAGGCGGCACAATAATATTTGATGCTCTCACAGCCATGCCTGGGGATTGGATGTCATTTCACAAATTCCTTTCCCCACCAAAAACGTTGATAATAAGTTTTCATCAGCCAGACAATTGGAAATGCCTAAAAGACATGCACAGCTGTGACTACTACTTGCCTGAAGTGCAAAAAACACACTCCACAATGCCAGCACCCAGTATACCAGTAGACATCCAGATAATACTGGGAAATATTGAGTGATTCACCAAGAAATGGGAAAGAACACGTTGGATCACCCTTTGCCCCAAAAACAAGAATCATATCTGATATTTTGGCAATCGACATAGAGCATAATATGCTCCATTTTCTACAAGCCAACAATGGAATCACTTAAGCCGGCAAATCCAATAATCAAGTTCTAACATATTCAACCTTAGATGTGTATTACCCACATTTGATGTCTTTGGTGTACAGTTGCTATTGTTTCATTGATAGCATTTACAACAATATACAAATCTTTCATCACAATTTCTTGCCACCCGAATACATCCATACTGTGATGCAAAACTTGTGCCATAACATGAGTATTGAATTTGATGGTGACGAAAATAGTGCATTCAGCATCATAGACCTGATGCCAAAAAGCCTACTGCATGTGATCATGCGAGACAAAATTTTGGCATTGAATAAAGTCATATTTCATGATTATGCTGTCCTGAATTTGCACTTTTACCTATACAACCACTGTCATGTAGATCACTCTACGAAAGCCTTGGGGCAAAAGTTGCATCTGCAGAAACTACCGAGGTTGGAAGTACATTGTACTAAATACATTGTGGCAAACAGATGATGATAAAACTGAAGCATACTTCAATGTTGTCATCTGTGCGGAAGTCATTGACAGAGCTCTATGGTCCAATGACATCCTGAGTATGCACCACAAACTCAATGGTCAGCTGTCTATCCTATTTTTGTCCAATATCAATCAAAATATGGTCACAAAGGACCAATTTAAACATACCGACTTCAGTCTGTTTGTTACATATCCATTCAAGATGTGTGGCCCTCTAAAAAATGGCTATTGGATGACATAAAGTTGAATTATCATATCTCTCAAATAACAGTCCTAGCACCACTAAACTTGACGAAAAATTATAAAGAATGAATGAATGCAGTATGAGGAACAATGCCCATTGTAGTCCATGTAGGTGTACCACATTCCGCAACTCAATTGCGTATCATAATTCAAAACCAAATTCCGAAAATTCTTGGAAAAAGCAATGACATTGAAATATATCTGATTTGCAAACAGAATTGAATAAAATGTGATGGAATTTTCGGAAACAAACTTTTCAAATGGGCAAATTAAATGTCCTTAACTGAAAAACTTCAAAGTGATGATAAATGAACAGTCTATTCAAACTGATACTTTTTCTGACCAATCTTACATAGAAACCACAGCTTTCCTGTCTGCAACAAAACTGATCTAGTTACAAAAAAGTATATGACCAAACAGCGTGTTGAGTATGAGCTGGAATCTACCCATTTTCCCTGAAATGATGCTATTTGGTGAAGTCGTGAGTCTGAAGAAAATTCTGGAACAGACTCCAACCAAATACAATCTCAACAAAGAAACAGCAATGGCCATAGAATCATTGATAAAAGACATCATGCAGCAACTGGAAATCATGAAGATCAAAAATCTGAGCAAAATAGATGCAGTCCAACTCGAAAGTGATACAGATACAGATGAACATCCCCCATCATGATTAATATAAAGTAGAAGAATACAGAGCAAAAACCGCACATGTTAACATGATACTGCTAAAAAATATCTCGAAAGGTGCAGAAGATAGCGAATCATCAATGTTACCACCAAGAATTTTCCTCATGTGACATGATGTACCAAAAAACATGAACCAGAGGCATACATGTAACAGAGCCCCAAGGAATGGGTTGGTTGAGTGACTTTTTTGGGGTTGGGGTTCAGTAATTTCCAAAATTTTGGGGGGAGGGGTCTCTCAAGGGAAAAAATTGATTTTTTCACGAAAAAAGTCCAAAAAATAGTTCAAAAAATATTAATTTGCCCCTAAAAAGATTAAAAAAATGTATCCATGGTGCTAGGCACCCAGAAAATTAACATTTTTCACCATTTTTCGTTCAATAATTGGCATTTTTAAACAAAAAATTGAGATTTTTCAATATTTTCCCCACAAAAAGTACGGGGGTTCCTACAGCTACCATATGGCTAGCCATTGGATTGGAAAATCCTTGGGCAGTCACCCAATGGCTAGCCATATGGTCGACGATTTCTGGGGGGTTCCCATAGCACTTCCCCCCCAATTACATGTATGATCAGAGGTCTCTACACCTGTCAGCACTGACCTAAGAACTCCAGTCCTCGAACCAATCTGTGATGTGTGAGCATATCAGTTTTTTCTATTTCATAAGGGAAATGCAATCAATAAGCTTTAATGCATGGTTCAAGATTACCTAGAAACTAATCCTAATGATTCGAACTATGTTTTGCCACCCAAAAGGCATCATGACTCGAAGGACAATTGAAAAAGTAGAGAACAAAAAGAAATTGAATTGAAAGACTACTATAAAAGTCCCCATTATCACCATGAACAACCCTGGCATTCTATAACTCGCTGATATGAAAATGATGACTAAGATAGTAGGAAAAATCATCATGGAGAGTATGCATCACATGAACAACTGAGAAAGTATCATTGCAATCAATACTTTTCTCATTACAAACGTGAACATCCAAGCAAATCTAAACAAAAGCAAAAGAAAGCTGAGTGGGCAAGTGCCCTAAAACACAATCAAATAAAACAAGATCTAGCCAAAAAAAAGATAACAGTCAACAGCTTGAAAAGCTGACTCAGAGAAAATAGTAGACGAACTGACCATGTCAAAAGAAGCCAAAGTGATCAATGAAGAAATGTGAAAAAAAAATTTGTACGTGAATATAAAATCCTGCAACACCAATTCACGCGACCAAGAACTCCACCTGAACAACAGTACCCCAGTGTACCTACAGTGTCTATAACAGCCCAAATCTTACTGCAAACTGCTGATGATAGACTAATCATTGATTACTTCAATCAGGCTCAATGGTAATCTGATCTGATGATCTTGCAGCAACCCAATAGGGCTTCCAGACAGATTTCACAGAACTTTCCCAACTACTTCCATCCAAGATACTTGTGACGCGGTCCTCAATGCACTGAGGAGTTGACAGCAGTCCTCTTCAGTTGGATGTGTAATTATTTCAAATATTATGGAGAAACACGATCATCATTACACAGCTTATGCTGCTTTTGTTTTATGCTCACCAAGCGTTTGACCACAAGGCAAACGACAACTCCCATTGGATGGCTGTTTGATACATATTGTTGTGTCTAACCAATATGAAGGCCTCAATTCCCCCCCCCCCCTACTGAAGAGAAGAAAGAAGTCAAATGAAAGATCCATCAAGAATTTCAGATGGAGATGGATAAACAAGCGGAATTCAAAAAGAAAAAGACCTCCACTACGCTGAGCATGCCAGCCATACGTCCCATATTCCAAATGAAGCCAGTGCCGACAATTGTAACTGAATCAATGCAAAGCCAAACCGTCAGAATCTGAATGTCATTAGGTGCTGCTCAGCAAGCACTCGCTTTACACTCACCTATGGTCATTTAAGCATCACAGATGCTCATGCTCAAATGCCATGCCTGGTGTAGTGAAATCAAGTAAGATGCTGGTGAAAGTCTTACCAAAAGGTTGAGGCTTCCCGCTCAAATGAAAATGAAGGCAAAGCGCATGAAAGTGCTACAACACAGCTAAATGTATTTCCACTAGTTCATTTATTTTCACTAGAATCTTTTGTTTTTGATCTCTAAAAAGCTTCAACAATCTTGATTTTTGATTGCTTATTGATTGATCATCAGTTTTGTGCCTGCAAATTTTGTTATCTTGTTTTATGATCATTACATTTGTTTATGTGTTTTGCCACCAAAGAAGGACAGCACAAGGCGAAAGAAAACAAACAAGTTTCGCCAATAACAAGCTAAATGCTCTACTGCAAAAAACGTTTTCAGCATCGTAATTGTGGAAGTTAGTCAATCACGCCCAATAAACTGCTTCCAATTGCTTGAGGTGATTTACGTCAAAATAGAGAGGAGGAGTGTAGTGAGGCGATGCAACAAAAAGTGTAAACATGTTTTGACTGAGAAAAGATCGGCAAGTTCAATTTGAAAAGATCGTATCAAAAATTCAGAAGGTGTGGCTGCTGTAGCCTGATAAAATGATGAAAGATTCATTATTGTGTTGACTGTTGTGCAGCGCTAGTGAGTGGTTGTACTTTTTGTGTGTGATATTTTGTGGAGACTAGGGGCGCTTCTTAATTTTATATCATAGTAAAGCAAAAACCGAACGTGTGTTCTAGGTTGTCAAATTAGTTGGAAAATAGTTTGAATATTCAGGGCTCAGGCTCAATTCCTAGAAGGATGCCGAGTTTCGGCATCCGAAAACCTTGAACAATTAAGGGATGTTCCATGGATAATTGACATAGCACTCTAGACAAGCCCGTCAATCTCCTGCATTTGATTATCATTGCATAATTTCAATTGGGCACTCCGAGTGTTCCGTTCTTCAGCATTCTGCATGCTCACTATTTCCATGCACGATACGACATGTAGAGTGGACCTTTTCCGGTTGAAGGTTTCTCCTCAACCCTCTCCAATTATTGAAATGCGCCCAAACTCTTAGGCCCAGTCACATCTGAAAGTACTGCCAATTTTCTTCTCTGAGATAAAGAATTCAAATGTTAATTGAACTAAGCTGCATTTTTGGAATATTACATTATTTTACTTGTTTTTTTGATGCAGATTAAGAATATTCGTCCGACCTTGAATTCTGCGGAAAAAATTATTCAAAGGCTGTTCACATAAAAGCTCGTGGAGCTTGAATATCTATCAACAGTTTTATCAACCGTGAACTAGTAAGACCAATGGTCCAGCCCAGACTACTCTATTGGGGAGTGTATCCAGGTGTCAAAAAAATGTTCATTACGCGGCTCATAATTTTTTTACTTCTTTGTGTACTTTTTTATTTTACAATGATGCAAATATATTATGATGTAGTACGAATAAAGTTTTTGGCGTCATACCTGTAAGATGTTCGGCCAGTTGCAGTGGGGGGTTCGAATATTTTTAAAAGTATGAAGCTCCCAAAAACCTCGAAAAATTTCGAAAATTTTCCCCAAAAGGCCAAAAAAGCTTATTTTTTCAAATTTCTCCGAGCTGGGGGAGTTTCGACATTTGGGTATAGGGTCCGATCGACTAAGATCGACTAACCCCCTCCATTTACAGGTATGGCTGGCGTGCAAAACGTGATTAGCATTTTTTGTACTGTACAAAAAGGATCGTGCAAAAAACACTACCTACTTATGGAAAAATTGACTTATGGTCAGCTGATATCGGAGAAAAATGATTTATTGACACCCCAGATTTCGAGAAGTGTTATACTGGATATGTCAATTTAAATAAATGAGTCAATAGATACTCTTTTTTGAATAATGATTGCTCTGTGGGTTAGTCAATTTTTTTGACCACTTGATCGAAAGTGTATTGCGTAGCTGATTTTGGAGAAAATGTTATGCGAGTCAAGTGGGAAAACTTAGCTCTTAATATGAAACGGGATGTACATTTATAGTACTTGTAGAATAATTGAGAGAATGTATAATCAATTAACGGCTAGTCACAGCATCTATGGTTATGCAGTGCAGTAATAAAGAGCCTCAGAGAAATTTGAAAAAGATTAGTATACACATTCACAGGGAACGACTTCATCAGAAGTTACTGTACATTAGGGATGGGCCGAGTATCCCAATCCCGATTCGCGGATATCCGCCTAAATTTTTGGATCCAGATTCGCCGAATCCAATTTTCTTACATCCGGTTCCGCTGAACCAAATTTTTTGGATTTGGATCTGTTGTCGTCAAAAAAATGCATCCGGTCCATCCCTATGGTATATCTATTCTTCATTTCTGAATCTATTTTTAACGAATAAACATGTTATGTCTTTGAGAATTTCTTCAAGATGGAGATCTTCCATTTATCACCTCTTAATACTATATTTTATTTTATGCATAGATTGTAGCCAGGAACAAATTAACATATGACATCGTACAGAGAAAATTGAACATAAATGTTCATCGTGACAGTGAGCTTACGGTTTTTTGATTCGGATTTCCCTAACAGTTTGTGTTCATAATCTAACGGGTTAAACACTGCATGCAAGCCTGCAGCCAGGAATTTTTTTCGGGCGGGGCACAAATTTTTTTGGCTCAATTTACTGTAAAATTAACTTTCCTGACTTGAGTTTTTCTTGAAGAAAAAAAATTAACACTCGAAACATTTCCGGAGGACATGGCCCCCCAAGCCTCCTGCCTACAGGCCTGACTTCATGTTTTCTCAATTCTTTTCTATGGATTAGTTCTGCTTGTTATGATGGAAATCTCATTTTTCACTGCATGCATATATTTCAAAGTTTCATGTTACTCTTTTCATATCTACAACTACTTTCCCATATTTTTTTCAGGCCGATCGTCGACAGCGACACAAGTGGCACAATTGGCGATCACCGACTATGATTTGTGGCAATTAGTCCTGCATCCGCATTTGTTGTCGGAGTTACGATCATCGTTATCACACGCGTTTCGCAGGACGAGACCGTTTTTCGACGGAATGAAACCGATAGACGAGGCGTCGGGATCTGGCGTTTTGATCGACGTCGGCACACAGAAACACGGCGGGTTTTCTCGGGAAGTTTCGTTATTAGCCAAGGGGTTGGCTCGACAGCCGAACGAGTGTAAAAGAAATCAAATTGTGCCTCTAGATAGGCATTTCAGGCCGAAGTTTAAGGTATATTCAATTTATAAGAGTACATACATTAACCGTAGAACCACAACCAAAAATCGTCGAACATATGACTAGCTATATAATGACTACCAAGATTTTCTAATCGTATGGCTGAAATGAGCTGAAATAATATGCTCTTGGACGAAAAAACTAAAAAATGCAATTTTTTTATAGAAAATGGTCATACTATTTGAACAAAAAATGATCAAAAATATATATTTTTTGGCGTTTCGCGCCGTAATATACATGTTTTCATAAAATCGAAAAGATATGAAAGCGAACAAGGGATGAGATTAATCCACATTTTTACTGCATCAGATCCATACAGAATGTGTAAAGGCTTGCGGGGAAAAATCGTTAAACATCTTTCTGAACTTTTTTTGAAGACAGTTTTTAATTATTTTTTATGCGTATTTGAAAAATATGGGTGTATAGTCAGACATGCACGGCAAGAATTTTCCAGGGGGAGGGTCCTTGGATTTTTTATCGAGAGGGTTGGGTGAGCAAAAAAACGAAAGTTCCACAAGCATGTTTTTCATACAAAATATGCAGAACAATCATTTAAAAAATTGTTTTGAAAAAATTTTACTGGGGTGTTTGGGGATTGTTTTCGGGTCAGGGGGTGTCCAGGGTCTGCGTAAGGAGGTTTACTCCCCTATGTGCACGTATGTGGGGCTCTGTTTTTCGTTTTATTGCTCATTCACCAACAACCCCTCGATGAAAAATCTGTGGACCCTACCTTTTGGAAAATTCCTGCCGTGCATGTCTTATCAGATTCGGATGCGTTAAATTTTTTTGTCCGAAATCGAACTTTCAAAATCAGTTAGATCTTAATTCAACCGAGGAGGATCCATCAACCCAGAGGCGTCAAAATCAATGTTCACTCCCGGGTTTGTCATTAATCGCTCAACAATTTTTTGTCCGCGCCTGCAGTGAGTCAGCTTCGGTTTTGCTGCACTAATTTATGACGCGACTACCAATCGTTTTAAGGGTTATATGGTTGAAAAGTTGCTGTTCGTCATCAGATTATTTCGGCTGTCGTTAATTTAGAATTTGTGTGAAAAACAAAATATATACCGTTTTTTTACGCTTCTAAATAGTGAAACTGGAAAGCAAGTAACTATCCGATAGTTTTAAAGGTAAGACTAGAATTTTTTGGCATACTCAGCTGACATTTAACAATATTTTGAGCAGAAAATTCTGCAATAAAGCCTTGCATAAGCTATTTTCATGACAGCATCAATAACTTTCATTTATTCAGCTTACAAGCATTTTATAAAACACAAGTGAATTGAAAGTTATTGATTGTATCGAACCAAAATAAAGTTCAAGGTGAACGTTGCATAGATCCTTTCGAGTTTTTGATCTGACTCAAGTCTACTAGATGATATTCAAAAATCTTTAGAATGGGCATTTTGTTCGGCGATTTTTATCGATTCTCTGACAAAATTTCTCAAGCACTTTTCACTTTGAGTCTCAGTTTTTGCGCTAACAAATTTTATCTGATATCGGCCAACCATTAAGATCATATAATTCGACTATTTTAACGTGCTGAAGCGTAAACACCAAGGTAAAATTATTAGTATCTATTAATAATGTAGCGCTTATATATTTAATTTTATACGTTTATTACAAATCCTGGTCTGGATAACTCTGATTTCGTCGTTTCCAGGACAATTCACCCCCAGCCCCCTAGTGTAGTTCGCTCCACCCCCCCGAAACTTTGTCCCTGAGAAATTCGCCCCGCCCCCTTCAGTAATTTGTCCTCGGTAATTCGCCCGTGATACTTGTATTTTACTTATGTTTTAGATTTAAAAGCAAATAAATGCTTCGTTGTGTAATACATTTCCAGGCGTGAAGCTTAACGGAGATGAAAGGATGCTTTCTCACTTCGCCCTGTCTCTTCTGTTTTCCTTTTTAATTTTTTTCACATTATCTTTTTCCTTTTCCTTTCTGGTTTCATACATATTTTTCTTGTTCGGGCTTCATTTCTTGTAGCTTTTTTGTCGAGATTTATGGAGGAGAATTAAGAACAAATGCAGATAGGAGAAAGTATAAATGACTGGCAAGGCTGCTTATGATATCCGTGTTACACATAAATTCTGTATAAATTCTCCAGGTTATTCACGTTATTAGACTAAAGTTTGGCATGGTTACTGGGGATTGGAACGCCACACATTTTGTGCCAAGTGGAAAAAATAACCGGTCACTAATGCCAGGGAACTGCTGTTCAAACGCCTATATTGCTGACTGTACGCGTAAAAAAGGCCTACTTTCATAAAAAGCTAGAAAAAGGCTTCTGACTTAGTACTGACTGCAAGAAAAAAAAATCTTTTATTCAGATGAAATTCTAAAGAAATTTGTTTGTGGACCTTTATTTGGAACATTGCTGTAGGTCTCTTTCTTCTTGTACATAATACTTGCACTCTACATGCAGAGTTCGTGAATTAAACAGGCTATTTCGGCTGGGGAAAATCTATAATAGTTTTTGCGTATGGATGTGTAGAAATTTGTATTATATAACTGCTAACAACCTAGTGGAATCATTTTCAAATCTGATTTTTTTAATCAAAAAAACAGTGAATTACTGGAGGCGAACTGCAGTGGGGGCGAATTGTCCGTATCCCGATTTCGTCAATGTAATATCGTGATAGGTACTAGGGATGGGCCGAATCGAGTTTTTTGACGATAGCGGATCCGGATCCGAAAAAATTTGCATCGACGGATCCGGATCTTGAATGAAAAATCTGACCGGATCCGGATCGGATCCGAATCTTATATTGTATCATATATATGTGTATATGCTCATGAATAATTATGTATTATTGCGTTTAATTAATCTAAAATTAAGTTCTATGAATTTATATTTCTACTGTGTCAAATTGTTGGTGATATTTACGTTCAGAAATTTAGACAATAGAGGAATCAGTCCCTTTGTTGAAGCTTTATAGGTGAACATTGTTCTCAGATTAGGAAAGCTCGGAACGATAGGATAATTCAGAAATAAACAACATTATATAATTTGAGAATACATTTTCAGTTTTAATAAAGAATTTATGATTGCTACTTTTATTGATCCCTGGTAGAATGACAAATTTTTCGAAAAACCTGGAACAATGTCAGATATAGTTGACGCATTAAAAACCTTAGTAATCTCAATGATTAAAGTCAGATCATAATTTCAACGCCAGCTAAAATGCAAAAGACTGAAAATAAGCATGAAATTGATTCATTCAATGACTTTATAGCTGGCAGCAGTGAGAAAGAGGAAGATCAAATTAAACCAGAGGATATAAAATAAATGAACAAAGTATTTTTGTTTTGTATTGTCTCTTTATTAATATATACTAATTTTTAGGATTGACAGGGAATCAAAATATATACCAAGAAGATAAAAAGAATTTCACCACCCGAATTAAACATTGCTGCTGAACCTGTAATTGATGATCGAAAGATTTTTGTCTGTATTAGCCACGATTATCTTCACTAAACAATTATTCAGTGGTGCAGGTCAAATTTATGATCCTACCAGAAATCGTTTGAAGGGTGATACCAGATTTTTTCAACAGGGTGCTAATGGAACTAGAGCCGTACTGATGGAAATTTTTTTATGTTAGAACATGTGCTAATGACTGAAAGAAAAGAATTTTTGAAAAATTCTCGAGGAGAAGTTAAATGAAAGATATCACCAAATTGTGGTGAAAAATCAAGAATCGGTGTTACCACAAATAACTACTTTGTCAACATTCTAATTCTCTTCATGACTTTTTCTTAGTGAAGACTGGTGCTGGAATCTGAATCAGCTTTGGTTCTAAACTCCAGGACACTACTGTAAGGATCAGATCCGGATCCAAAAAAAATTGGGTCAGCGGATCCCGATCGGATCCGGATCCAAAAAAAATTGGTTTAGCGGATCCATCAAGGTTTTTTATTGCGCTTTTGACGGATCATGTTTGATCGATCAAAGTTGAACAATTTTAGAAGTAAAGGACTAGAGCGTTGATTTATTTCAAAAGCAATGAATGTCTCGAAACTGCTGAAACATTTGAAATTCATCAAGTGCAGAAATACACCCTTTTGTCTGCGTTTTCCTCGGTGGTAATCTAAAAATGTATTTTCAGAATTGGAAGTTTACTGTGATCGTGAAAACACTTTGAAAAAGCTTTGACCTTCTATAAATTAGAGTAATTAATTCAGCAATTTCTGCTTATTGTTCATGGTATTTAGAGATGTATCGGGTTCGGGTCCAGCAAAATAGTCTGGTAATTTCGGGTCCGGGTCCATTATAATTTTCAAAACGCCAATCTGTGTGACACAGGCTTTTTTTAGTCATTTCAGGGGCCTGGGCCCCTAAAAGTTTGGAAATTGTTCCTAAAATTTTATGTACAGATGGATCCTAAAATTTTGACTTATTCATTCATATTTTGGTGAACTGTAGTTATTTTCATTCAATTTTAGATCTTAAGTAAGTGTTTTACGGGCTCCAAAATCATAAAACATCGAAAATTTTCCGGCGCTTCGCGCCGGATCTCATTATATAATTTTTCAAATTAGTCTATTCACTGTTTTTCTACAAGTTAAACTTTCTAGGAAAGAAAATTTTCGACAAGGGAAAAAATACGGGGGATTGACATGGAAAAACGAATTTTGGTGCATTTGATGCAAAAGAATTTTGGTGATCAAAATCTTAATTTTTCTGTTTTTTTGTAACTATTATTTTAAATATGGAGCTAAGTCTTAATTCATGATCATAATGGATGTGATTTTCATAAATTTCGAGTTTAATTTGAATTTGTCAAACTTATGAAAGTATGAACATAGGTTGTAAAATGTTATAATACATGTTTTCCAACCTTGTATGTTGATTGAATGATTTTCCAACATTTTAGAGTGTCAAAATCTGAAAAAAGATTTGTTGCACAGCGCCAGAAAGATATAGGAAAAATATATTCATATATAACAGAAGCTGCAATTTCAAAACCGTATACTTTGGAGTCGGAAACAAATGAACTCAAGTGTTAACTTGGACGAAGGTTCGTACAAAAATAAACGAAGTATCGTGTTTTTTGCATAAAAAATTTTCTTTGCACAAAGATTTCTCGAACGATGTTTGTACATGTAGAAAGAAGCATGTAACTGAAAACCCTGGGTGGAAATCGAATTCTGAACAGCAATTTTTGTAAACTCGTATCCACTGATTGAATATCTATATAATTTAATTATTTAGTACGTTCTACAGTGTGCTACTAGCCCGTTTTTCGATATTCTTCAATTTAAAATTTTTTGCTCCCAAGATTTTAATTTGGTCCCAAAAAATTTAGGCCTAGGAGCCGTTTGGCTAATGGTTTTCAAACCAAAAAAAGCCTGGTGTGACATACTTTTACTTTTGTGTATATCTTCGTATAATAGAAACTAGAGATGTATCGGGTCCAAAATTTTGAAAATATTGGGTCCGGGTCCGAAATTTCAAGAATATCGGGTCCGGATTCCCCATACGTCTCTAATGGTATTACTGCTCGCTGGAATTTTATCTGCAAATTTGAATAATCATATCAGTGCATTTTTAGGTCAATTGGTGCAAGTTTAAAGTGTCAAATCTTAGTGTCAAAAGAAAAACGAGCGCTAAAAATATTTCCAGTTACGAAGAGTTTCGAAAAGTGCGGATATCGCCGGCTTTACAAAATGTTGATTTCGCTAAAGATGACGCGGCCGTACAAACAGATGGCGACGGTGCCTTGCAATTCACTCGACGTCGGCGAAGCTATTTTTGGGATTGGGTGGTCGTAGCGGCTATTCCCGTAGCTGTTTTGCTCATGTTACTTTTGCTGTTGAGCATCATATTCTTCGGCTGTCGCGAAGGTCAACATTGGCGTGATTATAAGACTCCACAGTGAGTTTCGATCAGCTAACGTAGATGGGAGGTTTTTACTCTGGAAAATCATATGTAGTGTTTGGAATGCAGATTTGTTAAGGAAAACTTATTAGATTTTTTCTAGCTTGGAGGATGTATGTGACAGCTGGCGTGCATCTTAACCGAAACGGGATTGGTAACGTTTAAGTCAAAAATTGATCATATCTGGAGGTGATATATACTGTGTAGTTCTAGACGCTGATCTCAGTCGTTACTGGTGATGTGCGTTGGATATCCGGATATCCGAACGGATATTTTGGAAAACGGATATCCGGATGTGAAAAAATATCCGGATATTTTCACTGTTCAAAAAACGAATAAAGGTTGTTGAGAAGTTAGGTGTTACATTATTGCACAAAGTTTCAACATCAAAACAACAAAAGGTTCAAATTATTTGAGTATCATATGCTATTCGCTGCAGGTTTTTTTGGCACGAGTCCTATTAGCATTCGTGCTAATGAAAAAATATTATTTCATTATTCAATATTTCATTAGCATTATTCAGTTGTTTACAAATTGGTGTATAACTAATGTGCGAGTTTGTCAATTCTGATAACATGCTTTTATTGTATTAACTCGTGAAATTATGCTTAGTAGTTCGTGAATATGACTCTCATCTGATTCTAATCAAATCAATTTATTCTCAACTCGTGCACTCGATTAGTTGACCAACAAGTAAATATTCAGTAGTTAATTTGACAGTAATACTTTTAGGACTCGCTAAATTCGCATTTTGTTTCGATGAACGTTTATTCATCTTTTCATTGTATCTGGAACTATTAGGGAAAACAGCAATTTTTGATTTTTCATCACAATTTTGTGATATTCTTAACTTTCTTTTCAAATTTCTCTCAAAAATTTCTCCTTTTCAGTCATTAGCACCGTGCTAAAAAAGCCCTGCTATATACGTTACATCAGATTTTGCATCTTAAACAGAGTAAGAATCATACTGTAAAAGCGTTGTGTAAACGACTTTAACAATGATTAATGCAGTCCGTCTTCGATTAAGAAGTATAAAAAAGATTATATATAGTTCTGTTTACTTTGAAATGTAAAGAACATTGGACAATTGAAGTCCAAAATGTGGTTAAAGAGTAACTTTTCCTGTAAAGTCGCTAACTTCGTAAAAGTCAGTTTTTACCGGAGCTGTCGGATCCAACGATTCCAGAGTAAAATCCAGACCGAACAAATACAAGATCCGGATTCAACTTCAATATGTAGCTGAATCTTCGGAAATTCTAGAGTGGCGTAGTAAAAGCAGGTTAATTTCCTAGCATCTATCCGCCGAAAAGTTTTTTTACTTTTTACTAAAAACTCCTCATCAAAAACGAGAAGAAAAAACATAAAAAAGCTATACTTTTCCTATTGTACTTCTTGAGATATTGCAGTTTAAAAAAGTAACATATTTTTATAACAATCACGGTCAACGATAAAATAAAACGGAAAGTTATTGCACCTATTGAATATTATTATGTAGTATTGTAGTTGATCCAGTGTACTTAATATTAGAGGTGCAACGGTTCTTTATTTAAAAGAATATCGGTTCCGGTTCTTCGATTTTTAGGATAACGGTTCCGGTTCTAAAATTTGGGAACCGTACGGTTCCAGTTCCTATACGAAGTAAGTATAGATATCGACATCTATGGACGTCGAATTGTCCAATAATATATTATTATGTCAATATATATTAATATGTTTCATTGATCAACTACCGACCACACTTGAAATAAAAAAAATTAAGAAAATATCTCAACCCAACAGTTCGAGATGGGGATAATCCTGAGGACATCGAGATTGTAGCAATTACTTGATATCATTGACATGTCAGTGCAACTGCTGAAACTTGCCTGGTTACTTTTTTGTTCGAGATTATCCTTGAGCTCGACGTTAAACCTTTTCTTTTCTATATGGGCCCTGGTTACAGTCATTGCGGACTATCTACTAATAGGCCAACAGGATAAAACATACAAAAATGCCTTTAAAAAGTTTTTGATTCAACCAGGTACATACTACTTTGACACAATTATCATCGCCAAACTTATGTCTCCGGATGGATGCACGTTTGCTTTTAGATGAGACAAAATTGTATCAGGCACCCACATATGAAACACTATCCACTAATTACTCATCTCTACCTCTGTTAATGTGATGGGCAAACTTGCTCTGCTCTATGCCATGAAATCTTAATGTATTGTACTCCTTCTTGATCGACCTCTGCATTGAATTGTATGTCACATTGAACAAAAAGTATATATATAGCGCCTGTTGAATGAAAATGCCATATTTGTTTTTATTTTATGCATTAGTCTTTTTTATGTTTATGCAGTAGTCTTTTTTACCATCATAAGAATCGTTTAGAAACCGATATTTTGAAGAATTATATTCCGGTTCTAAAATTTAGTATTATTCGGTTCCGGTAAAAGTTCCAAAATTTTCTTCGATCAATAACGGTTTCGGTTCCTGTTAACCGTTTCACCTTTTTAATACGTGACTTCTTTTCCTCTTTGCAAACAACATTTATCTGGATATATCCGGGTATCCGGATATAGAAATCTTTTTGTCGCACATTACTAGTGGTTACCTCTGACTGATGCAATCGAACATAAAAAATCCCGTTACTTTTAATACAGGAAACATTCGAGCTTTCTGTTACTACTGATTGAGCAATAATTTTTTCTTCATTCACGATTAACATTTTTTGCAAACATGATCACAGATAATGTCACTTCGAGAATTTTATCTCAAATTTCTTGCTTCTCTGATTGATCATCGTCTCAGGTCTCCGACTGTCTGCATTGTTGATTTCTCGTTACCTTTTATTTAGTAATGATTGATCGTTAAAAAAGCCAAAAACCAAATGAACCGAAAAAACGGCTTATAGAACCTTAATGGCAATGGGAATGAGATATGTAGTTGAGCTACAGCCCAGCTGGGGCATTCGTCTCATCGATGAGCGGCTCCAGGCAAGCAACAAAATTCTTCAACACCTTATGTCATTTTCATATTTTGATGATGTTTAATCATTTTCGAAATGCGAAAAGCGTACATTCGCAAAATTTAATAATTATGAGATCGCTAAAGGATTCTGTATAGTTAAATTACGTGAAATGACCACTGATGCTTCCTGGGAGTGAATGTCGTTTAAGCACAATAAGACATGTTATTACAAATTTATGACATAATTAGGAAAATTGAGGATATGATATATTTTCATGTTTTTTTAGCTAACGAGCTTTTATACTGAAAGAGAAAAAAGACCCTAAAAAATAATTTACGCCGGACACGAAATTATGCATTATCGTAACGTTTACATACAGAATATGCGTCAAAATTTTTTACAAACAGAATATGCATTAAAATCATTAAAAAATCGTCATTAAAAAAGTTCAGGGCGTGTCGAGGGTGCATATATGGTTCTTCACCTTGCCACGTTTTTCAACAAACTCGCCTCCAAACATTCACTCAAGGGCTAAAGCTTAGAGGAAACAAAATGTTGGTAAAGCTCAAGTTCAGGTATAAGATCTGTTGCATTATATTTCGTTATGCTTTGGCCGCAACCAAAAGTAAAAATTATTCCGTCTCCGGCCGGAAGTAAAATTGGACCTCCGGTCGATCACTAGTTAGCTCATAGATAATTTTGGTTGAAGTTCATAGTTAGTTCAGAGACTATCATTCTAAAACTTTCTTGTGATTAACAATAAAGGAAAACATACTTTCACATAGGGGTATTTGGTAAACCCTCCTACCTAAGACCCTGGACATCCTCTGGCCCGAAATAAAATCGACCAACGTCTCCATGAACTTTTTTGTTTATTTGGTTAAAATCATTTTTATGCATTTTATGTATGAAAAGCATGTTTGTGGAGCTCTCTTTCTGTTCTTTCCTCGCTTACCTCCACCCTCTCGGTTAAATGCCCGAGGACCCCTTAGAAAATTCTCGCAGTGCATGTAAAGAAAAGCCTGTTCGTTGCTCGACTACATTAAAAGCTTTATTGCATAGAGAAGAAAGGGATACTTTTCGATCGATTCCATACTCATATCTTTTCTTGGTAAGGGGACTGACTTCGCCATTTATGACAACTGCGTTCTTTCAAATCTGCCATGCATATTATTTCAACGAACATGTTACTTTCTTTCAGGAAACAATTGAGCGAGTACGTTAATCTCCGTCGAACGCAAGTCAATTTACGCTTATTATCCTTTCAACGTCAATCGTTAGACTATTTGGACGACGAAACGATGCGCGCCGCATCGACACCTGTCGGTAAACAAACTGTCGCTGACGCTGCCGTCAATAAAGGCAAAACTTCGTCGCTGAATTTATACGACAACGAATTTTTTCCGGCTTTCAATGACGGCAGCAGCGCTCCGCTGACTCCTCCCTTTTACGATAATCAACGCAGTTATGTAAATACCCCGACGAAGTGCGATAACATATGAATAAGAAAATGTTTAGCGGCACATTTTAGAGATTTCTAGAAAAGTCAGTTTTCTAGTTTCACATTTCATAAAAATATATGGAACTGTTTTGAAAGGTCCTTTTCTAAGACAAAGCTTGCAATTATCGTTGAAAACTGAATTCGAAATGTTTTTTAAGCATCATTTGGAATGTTCACCTTATTCAAATGAACATTGGCCTATTTGACGTGTATGTTGTATGTATTTTTATATATGTATTCCTTTTTGTTTCATCATCTTACTCGTATTGAATTGAAGCCGATAGTATTGCATTTAATAATAAATTCGTCTAATTGCTTCGTTTGACATATATGGTAAACCTACGATTGCAAACCATGTCTCATGGTCTAAAAAGGTGAAACGGCGTGTCCCCAATTCAGTGAAGTCTAAATACAGCGATTCTCAAAAGAGCGAATACTAAAAATTTCTATGGATTAGAGTGAACACGCACAGTATATAAATTAGGTAAATTAAAATCGTTTTTGATGGTTGAGAAATAGTCTATTTTTAGTTGCGTTTGGCCATCTAACTTTCACTAGGTATGCACGAACGCACCATTCCAAAATCACAAAAAAATTTATGTGAGAAAAAATTTTTTTGAAACTTTGAAATCATAAGGATTCTCCATTAAAGTTGTTTTGTATGCAGCTGACTGGATGGCAAAATAAAATAAACAAATAAGATGAAAGGAATAAAATGATGAAGCAGTAAAGGCAGAAAAAAACGAATGATAATGATATGAGAAGTAAAATAATGTAGTCAAAAGTACTGTACTAACTACCCGAATTGAGCGCCCAGGGCGCATATTGTTTCAGGTTAGTGCTTAGGAGGGCGCTTGAATGAGGGGGATGCTCAAATTTTGAAGTCAGTTTTGCTGCGTATATATTGATTCTGAATTGTATTATCAGTCCAAACTTTTACAATTCAACTTCAACATTGCCGATTTTTAGCCAAATTTTAGTCAGCCAAACTTTAGGGTTCGCTTAAATGAGGGAGGGCGCTTAAGTTTCCAAATGACCTTGACCGGACATGTCACATTAACTGAAATTGGGAGCCATGTCACGTTCAGTAGATTGGTGATCAGTCACATTGATGGGAAAACCCATACCATATCCCATAGGAAATATGGCCATGACACTGTTGGTGACATGCTGTGACCCCGTTGGGTGGCTCCGTTATGGTATTCAGTTTGGGAACCTAACCCAGCTGGTACTACCACGAGAAAACCCATGGTGTACCTCGGCCTTGTCCTAGGCTTCAGCTGTAGAATAATAGACAATGCGGCCGGGTCAGGGGTGGCAATCCCTAGTCCTCATTCACTGACACTGAGGGACTGTGAGTAGTAAGGCCGGCCCGTATAGGTCATATGGTTAAGGATACCCCTATCTTTTGTGTATGACCTCTAATTTGTCATTTTTGGTCGATTTATAGGTCATATGGTAAGCATATGCGGTCGACTTTTCGTCCATTTATAGGTCATATGGTAAGCATATACAGTCGATTTTTTGTTGATTTATAGGTCATACAGTTAAGCATACAGGTTCTAGAGTTACCGTAATAGCTGAATTATGGTAACTTTCGATTATGGTAATAGTGGAGTTAGGGTAATAGGTGTATTACTGTAGGTGGAAAAAGAAAATCGATGATGAACGGAAAATGGAAAAGGAAAACTAGAGTGAACAAAAAATGAAAAAGAAATAAAAAGAGATCTTGTATAAAAATGGCTTCCCCTCTGGGAAGAGGAAGCCTTTCAAAAATTTGGGCCCTTGGACCCCCTTTGTCAAAAGGGCGCCACCTGCAGGCATAAATATGTTCGGAGGTCCCACTCCTGAATGATCATTCAAGTCAATAAATGTCAGAACAGTCAAATTGGTCAGTAATGGTCTGTTTAATGAGTAAAATCTCGAGAGAGTCAATACGCGATGAAACATTATCCATACGGGTGCATGCATATAAAGTTTGATGTTCTGCCAAAAATGGCCTAGAAGGTCTTTTATAAAAAATGACCAGAGCGAGCTGACCATAAAAAGCATGTAGACAAATAAGGTCTTTTACAAAAAATGACCAGAATGAGCTGGTCGTAAAAAGGGTGTAGAAAATTTGACGAGTTAAAAAATCTTTACAAATCAAAAAAGAAATTTTTAATTCCATGCAACATTCTAGCTTATTATTATAAAACTTTTGAAACACTATTTTATTTTTGTTTATCACCAAAATACTGTAGTCTAAATACAAAAATAATGATGATAACGTGAACAAAAATGGAAAACAAAAAAAAAAGAAAGCATTTATAAAAATGACTCCCTCCACCCACGAGGATGTCGTTCAAAAAAAGCGCCCTGGGGCTCCAAAATAAGAGGTGCCCCGTCTGCAGGTTAACAGAATAGTTAATCCGAAGCCCTGCATACTGAAGGATCGTCCAAATTAGAACGGTCTTTTAAATCAGAATGCTCAATTCCACATATAAAAACTCTAAGAGTCTATAAAACTTGAAACATTATTCCTACGGGTTTAAGGTCTTAAATGATCAAATTCTTTTATGGAAAAATGATCCAAAAGAGTGGGGCATAAAGCGCATGTAGAAAAGTGAGCACTTGAGATGAAAAAATATTCTAGATGTAAAAAAGTAATTGATACTACAAAAAAATATTAGAAGAAAAGAAAAGAAGAAGAAAAGAAAAGAAAAGAACTAAATTATCAAGGGTAGCCATACATGAACATTACTCTGCGTATAGAAAATTAATACATTATATTCCATGATTTATGCAGGTAGATACGATTTTGTATACAGAGTGTTTCCCAGAGCAAACATAGAAAGGTTAGACAGCTGAAGCCATTTAGATCCTAAAACCAATTAGAAATGCTAGAAAAGGTCAAAGGTTCTATAAAACATGGTAGCAAAAGACGCTTTACCAAAATAATTAAGGTGGTGATTATTGTTATTTTGATAGTTTTCTAGAATAACCTAGAACCTAAAGCCTTTAAAGAGACGCAATACCAAATTAATTAAGGTGGTGATTATTGTTATTTTGATAGATTTTCTAGAATAACCTAGAGCCGAGAACCTTCAAAGAAAAACCAAAAAGATTCAACCAAAAAGCAGAAAAAACCGGAAAAAATTTAATGAGGGTAAAGAGGTATAAATAGAAAAAATAGAAGAAGAAGAATCATTCTTATTTTTGTACCTGCGCAACACCGGAGGGTACCAATGGAGGCCCTATTCGTTACGTTTATTTCGACATTAAGAGCTTCCTACGAGGCTTACGGTACGATGATTTTACAAATATTTTGATTTAAAAATTAATATGGATGCTATTTATAATATTATTAATTTAGAACCGTTTTTAACGACAGCCAACATCGACGCATGGGCGTCTGTCTTTTGGGATGAGGCCTGCGCGGACTTCAAGATCTGGTGGAAAAGCCAGCAAGGGGTCGAATATCCGGCTAGACAGAAACCCTTTTGGGGTTTTATGAAACGTCTACGCCGGATGTTCAAAAACCCTTCACTGGCTGACAGCCACCTAGCCTCGCACTTGTGGAACATCCTCCCCCCAGGTGCGAGGGCTGAATGGGGAAACACCGATGATGGCTACATCGAGGAGAGGATAGGACTGGCGCTACCGCGCTTCTAGTAAGTTCTGATGCTATAGTTAAACCACATCGTAGATATATAAATTTTATATTTAATGAGAGTAAAAATTATTATAAGCTTTTACTACTACTACAGTATTTCAAGATAAATATGTGTAAGTTAAATTGTACTAGCTGCAGTATGTTACAGATTTTTAATTCATGTATATTAATGCATATTATATAGCTGACTTGTCTAAAACTTACCAAAGAACGTTTCTAGAATATTCTAGAAGCTTTCAATTATTTACACAATTTTATACGATAAAAATTTATGATAAAATAAAGACTATTCATAGATCTTGTACTTATTACTTAGCAGTTAAAATGATATATTAGAGTAAAAGTTTTTTGTTTAACTAAAATAGTTATTAAATTTTGTAAAATTTTTAGTGGATACGCCTGAAACCTTTAGCGAGGTCTGCGATGGTGGCAGCGGCGGCGGCAGCTGCAGTGGCTGAGGATGTATATAGTATCTATGTAAGTAAAAATTTTCGCAAAATTTTTGAAACTTAATTTTTTTATTTTTAGGTAAAATTTGTATATATATGTATATTTTATTTTGTTTTAAATTTTGTATATATATGTATAATTTATTATATTTTGTTTTAAATTTTGTATATATATATATATGTATATTTTATTCTATTTTGTTTCAAAATAAATTAAATTGAATTAAAATTAATAAAATTTTTATTTATTGCGTTTAATAGTAGAGGTAATTTCTCTAGAGTTCTACTATGTGTGTGTGTGTATGTGTGCATCAACTTTTGGAATATAAAAAAAGGGTTTACTGTAGCTAGATAATTAGAGATGTACGAGTAAACGATATGTAGAGAATATGTACAAAATTGCATAAAGTATAGTGGTGCTACTATTGAGAATTGTTGCTGTATTATATAGCTTTCTACAGGTCTTAGGGTAAAAAGAACGTGCCAGATAATTACATAGTACTGTAGAACTAAAGGAGAAAATAAACTAAAGAAGGAGTAATAAAAGGAAGTTCATTTGTAATTAGGGATAAATTGAAAGAATATTTCTAAACAATAGCTAAGGAGAAGGGTTTTATAAACAACAACAACTATAAGTGATTTTTATTATTATAAAAAATGAGATGAAATGTACATATAAATATAAAGTATTTAAATACTATAATCTGTAAAGGTTTCACGATTTTTATCAATCATTACGAGAGAGTCAAATTCTGCCTATATAAGTGCTTCAATACCGCCATCTGGTATATCCTCGCCAAAATTCATCTGTAAACTGGTGGTTCCTTCACGTACGAGTTCCCAAAAATTACCATCCATACCGCAAGGAGTCAAATCAAAAACAAAAACCATGTTATGCCTTGTAAAAGAATTTCGAGTAATTTCATTACCCTTGTTATCTGTACCAATTCCTACACCCTCAAATAATTGTATAAAAGTGTGCAAATATTTGTTTTCTTTAAAATTTAACATATACAGTGTTTTAGGTAATGTTGTAGTACCACTTGTTATTTTAATTTCCTTTAATCCGAAATGCTTAAAATTAAAGGGGCTTTGATAATAATCACCCCTAGCAGCCGAACCATCAACGAGCGCCACAATGAGATGACCAAGTAAAGGACCTGTGAACAATGAGTTCAGAGGAGCTGAGCGATGACTAGTTGTTATGTATAGACTTGTAACATGACACCGACGAATAGGGTATTTTGCAGCTGTATTTTGTAACATGGATTGAATAGCTAGATTGATATTATCCGCAACTTCAACTTTTTTAATAAATAAAGACATGCTTTTAACCTCCATTTTATAAGCTTCATTGTCAGTAGATATAAATTTTTGCAAGCAAAAATCATCTCTATGTCTGTATAAATCAATTTTCAAAGTACATTGATTCAATAGAAAACGTTCTTGCATAAATAGATCGGCATGTATAGGAGCCATTAATTCAACAACTGCACTGTTTTTGAACATCTGAACTCTTCCCAAAGCACCCTTGTTTTTCTTTATATCAAGAACATCGCCATTTTCAAAAGCATAATCAGCAGCTGCAACATGTGTCGACTTAGCATCACGACCATAGTTCAATTCCGTTTCCAAATAAGATCTGTAAGCGTATCTATCCCCACTAAAATGTTAAAATGTTAAAATTAAAAAACGTAAACATACATTTAATTATAAAACTTACCTGTCAGATATTAATTTTCCATTTAAGTACATCTTGATCTGTTTAAAAAATGTTTTGCCGATCAAATTAATTGGCGCCACAATGTTACCATTGATATTGTTGTTGGCATCTACTGTTAAAGTGCAAGCAGCGCCATTAGCCTTTGTAATTCGAATAGTAAAATATATAAAATTTTTTGATAAGTCCAACATATATAAATCAGGTGAAATAACAAACTCGTAAGGTCCTTCGTTAGTACAAGGATTTTGTAACTGAATTTCAGACCGAAAACTTCTACGAATAGCAACTTGTGTTGGAGGTACGGTAAATAAATCTAACTCCATTTTACTACTAGGAGACGATGCAGCATCAATAAATCTACTCATTTTGAATAGATATCCTTGAAACCGACTACTCTACGTGGAGTCTTTTTTAAGAATGAGGAATGTTGTTTCAGGTGTTTACGTGTATGTTGTTTTTGATGCTGAGGCTGGTGACGATGACCATCATTTAACTTTTTATTGCTTTTTATATGTATCATAGAATTTATAAGTTTATGCTTCCCTAAACCTTTTCCTTTATGAATGCGTTCGCCCCTTTCGTGTAATAAGCTGCCAGCTGCGTTTGGTCCATGCTCAGCAACACTTTCTTTAATAGAATGACCTTCTACAACATCACCTGCAATTTTGGAACCTGCAGCAAGTGCATGCTTTCCTGCAGATTTTAACAAAGGCATAGCTAGACGCCACAAACTCTTAAAAAAATTACCAACTCCAGCTCCTTGATGTCTATAATAATAGGGGTATGCTGCTCGGAAACCTTCTAAGGTACCACCTAGTTGAAATTGATTATCTTGAATGCTGTGTTGATAAATTTTGATCCAGTAATCAATGGTTTCAGGGATAAATACGGTATGCATATTTTGCTTTGAAAATCAAAAGGAACAACTAAATGAATTAATTAATTAATTAAGAGCGTTTGCGAAAATTCAACCTGACGACAACGTGTCCAAATGGAAATGAATGAATGAATAAATAAAAATTTGATACTATGATTATAGGAATAAAGGAGTACGTCACTGGAAATGTAATTTTACTATAACATTCCCAAACTAAAAGGGTATAAGCTCATTCATACTGTTTTTTATATTAATTTCGAGTACTGTAATTTCTTTTAATTGAATGGGTATATAGTGAGGTGTTTCATATAATCGACTCACATTATCTTTGTATTTTCCCTGAACATTTACTATACGTAAAAGCGGTGCTAAGTATTTCCAATAATCTGATTTTCAATAATATGACAGTAAACATAAAAACTTTGTAAATCATTCAAATTTGGTGGTTGAATTCCTAACATGTATAAATGATTAGTTCCAGGCTCGGCAAGAAAAACAGATTTGGATGGTGGAATATGTGTGTTAGAATTTTTTGGGGGTTTCTCCCCAACAGTAAATAAGTTAATATTCACAGCTCTATTTAAAAAATCATCAGCTGTTGCATAGGCAGCAGTATTGGTAGAGCTAAATCCGAGAAGCTCCATTAACCATTTGGTTATATCGATTTTATGTAAGATTGTACCACTTTTTATTTTCAAATTAACTAATCCTCTACCATTTTCACTGTATGAAAACAAAATTTCCATGTTAGTTCCGGCAATAGCTAATTTTTGCATTCAACTCTTCAATTAATTCGGATATGGTAAAGTAATGTTTTTCAAAAACTATTACTTTAATTTTTTTGACCTTATTTCCAACACCATCCATAATTAACATTATTACATTATCTCCACCATGGTTGGAAATTGTAGCCCAACTATAGGGGTATATTATTTCACTCAACCCTACCTCCCAGCTTCCATCTAGTTTTAAATGGTAAGGTAGATGGGCTGAAAAATCAGAGGGCTTGTTTCCATTTTCGCTATTACTAGGTAATGTGATATAAAATTGATCTTCAAAGGTTGTCATTATTTATAATGTTGTTTGTTGTTGCTGTAGGTATGGTCTTCAATGAATTAGATGACTGTAATACTGTCGGTACGGGGCTAGGTAATAAATATCCTATACAAGCACACAAAAGACCAACCCACAATTGTGTATTATTATTGTAGAGGGATAAATTTATTATAGCTGTAATGACTACAATGTATATTAGTATGACCTGACTGAAGAAAACCACTTCGTTTCGAGGTAGACCTTTTCCAAAAAACTCCCAAACGCTAATGCGAGACGTTTCTGAATGCGTACTATTACTACTATCCATTTCAAAATAAAAAATTTTTTATTTAACAACTAAACACTCAGTTATAAATTTATAAGAAGGTGGAGCTACTAAAGTAACCAATAAAATTATACAAAAATATAAAGGAGGCGGAGCTATCAAAGTGAAGTAAAATTATATATAAATACATAAAGAAGGAGTTAACTTTTTACAAATGTGTACATAATTTATTTCGCAAGTGACCTTTTACAGAAAATTTACAATGAAAAAACTTACAAATCAATTTATCATTATAAACAAAATTTGTGTTACTGAAACTTTTAAACATTTTATACATAGGAACATGTCGCACTTTATAATACAAAAAATATAAAGTATATATACAACAAACCCTACTATTAAAATTTTGTAAATGTTTCTTATTTGTATATCTTATTAAAGCATTTTAGTTAATATAGTTTATAAAAGCAGGAATAACTGGTGGTAAACCATAAGAATCAAATTAATATACAGAGTTAGCATTATCAAAACACATAGCTATCCAATGACTTCCTTTTTGAAAAGATGTATCGGTGTTTGCAATTAAAGCCACAGGTCTTTTAACTATCTTCAGTAGAGTATCGCAAGCAAAAACCCCTAAAAAATTTTCTGATAATAGCGCATCTTGTTGAACATAATATGTCAATTCAAAGTTGTTCATCGTAATCGTCGTCGTCATCGTTTTGTATATCCTTTTCTGAAATGCAGCTGTTGAATTTTTCAGGATAACCCCACCACTTCACAAGTACTCTATTCTGACCATCTGGTAAACATTTAGTTTTCAAAACCTTTTCAATTTTGTATTCTTTGATATTAGGATTAAAATCAATTTTCTGTAGTTCTTTTTCATAAAAACGTCCTTCTATATCTTCGCCTTCCAGATCTTGAATTGTATAAAGTATATGATTTCGAGTCTTCACAATATGCTTTACTTTGAAAACTTCTTCACTCCATTGAGGTAAATAACTTTTGTCAAATACACCTCTATGTTTACTAATTTGCACATAATCCCCCATATCAATCGTAGACTTTCTAGTGTATAATCTTTCAGGGTAGAGTCTTTGCCATATAATTTTTTCGTCAGAATAATCTACATTAATAGGTTTTTCCTCAATCGATCTATGAACAGAGTGATTGTAGTTGGAAACAACTGAGGGTAAAATATCAATCCATTTATAAGTAGTAAACTCTGTAAAATATTTAAATAATTTAGTTTTTAAAGTTCTATTAAACCGTTCCACTATTGAACATTTAATGTCTTCGTTTTGAGAAGTAAAAAAATGTATATCATTAGTTTTCAATAATTTTTGGAAATCTTTGTTGACAAATTCTTTTCCTTCATCGCTGCGCACTCTCTAAGGGATTCGACCTCTTTTTAAAATATTTTGAAAAGCATCACAAACATTCTTTGAATGTTTTGATTTTAATGGTTCAACCCATGCGTATTTACTTAATACATCTATACATGTAAGCATAAATTTGTATCCATCATTAAAATCTGCTAAAGAAGACATATCTGCCAAATCAATTTTTCATTGCTGATCCATAGCTGTAACATAAATACGATTACGTGAAAATTTTTTGTTGACTTGTTTATGTAAAGTATAACTATCTTGTTTTGAAAGCCAATCTTTAACATTTTTACGTGTAATTGTTTTACGGTGTTTTCTAGCTTCAGCATATAATTTTTCAATACTAGAAAAAGCTGTAGGATTTCCGTGTAAATTTTTGTATAATTTCGAAAGTAAGGTGTTCATTGCTCTAGTACAAAGGAGTATACCCTCTAAGTGCTCTAACTTTGCATCGTATCTTCTTTTCTGTCGAGTTTCCTTTATTAAAGAATGAATCATCTTTGATATCTTCCTCCACACCACTTGAAAATAAATCAACACCTTTCACAAGTGATTTATTCAACCGTTTGACACTACTAACTGTCTGATCATCTGATTCTTCCGGAGGTGTATGGTAGGAGAGTTTCCGAGGTAAAGTGAAAAACATTTTACGTAATGGGTTTCCTATAGCCTCTAATGGTACATTATATTTTTTCAAAGCATTAAGAAACTCATCTACTCCAAGCGTTTGCGTAATTTTTGAACGTTTACGAGACAAATCATGTAATAAATCAATAATATGTGATCCTTCAATTAATTTTCCATCAATTAATACTTCACCTTGCTTATTAACATTTATACTAGGGTTACGTCGCACATGTTCTAATAATAAAGATGCTGAGCATTTAAACTGTTTAGGAATAGGGCTAAGTAACTTTTCATCGTTCAGCCAATTTTTTTTCTTTTTGTTTCAAATCATCACTATCATTCTCATCTTCTTCGTTATCAATAACTTTTTGTTTTAAAATCACTGTAGAAGGTTGAGCCTTTTCATGTTCAAAAGTTAAATATTGTGAAAATAGTTGTGAGTACATTTTGTATTGTTGTGAGTACATTTTGTATTGTTCTTCGGGCGTTAACGTATTATCTTTCAAAATGTGCTCTAGCTCATTACGATACATGTCAACTTGCTTAGCTATACCTGTCTTTTCATTTGAACTCATCGTCGAAGTAGAAGCCTGAGAGTTATTCAACTAATTCAGAACCTCCTGAGGTATAAGAGCAAATTTATTAGCAAATTTCATTCTATAATAATTTCTCTGTAACAAAACTTGCTAATGTAGATAATAAAACGGGTAGTACTAGAGGTAAAAATGCTCCACCACTTTGAACAATTCTTACACATTTATTATGTAAACCTTTTTTCTTGTTTTTTTGGTGTCTTGTAGCTAAACCTCTGAGCAATAATTTATGTTTCCCCAATTTCTTTTTTAAGTTTGAATTAATAGGAATATTACTGTTCAAAATGTTCAAACAAATTTCACATATACAACAAATCAAATTGGGGGAAGAATGTTGAAGAAAAGCACGTCTTTGAAGATGATTTGAATTTTTCAACACATTGAGCTTGTTAATATATTTCTTTAATCTAGAAGCCATACAAAACAGACCGTACAGTACAGAAAAACTTTACAATAATGACCAAATGATGAGTAAACATTGAAATATTTATTGTATTACATTAAGATAGTGATGAAGCTTCATTTTGTATGACCATATTCAACTCTTCACGTCTGGAAAAAGCACACAAGTTATTCATATTCATAAAAAATAGTTTATGAGCTGTATCTAGTTTTAAAAAAAGATCTTCTACAAAAACAGCACGAGTTTCGATCATATCCAATTCCGTCAGTAATAATCTAGCAAAACACCAAAATTGTGTAACTTTTTTACATCCCATGGGTAAACAAACTTCACGACGTAAATGGTTGCACGCCTTAGCTATGTCTTTGTAAAAAATCTTGGCTTGGGGTGAGAAATGAGTCCAAAACAAATCAGCTATTTCGCATTTCTGTTTGTTGTTTAGTATTTTACCTTAAATAAAAATACTATAGTTTAATAAATAGTTAAAGAAGAAGAGATATAAAATTTTTACCTTTTACTTTATTTTGCACCATTCTGACAAAAACTTCCTATGCAGCTGACATCCTAATTGTCACAAAACAAACGAATTATAGAAAAACGACCAACCTCTTCAAAATTCTCGACTAGACTGATGAAGGGTATAATATTTTTTTCTGATTATGTAATAAATCCATCGTATCAGTATATCGTAATCTACTTCCACTGATGTACAAGGTTTGAAATTTACTACTTCGACTACAACAAGAAAATACGACAGGATTGAAAATATATATTTTGAAACACGCTCATAATTGCATAAATTGTCCGCCATTCTGAGGACAATGTAAAATTTTTTCTACATAAGGTAGTAAGGGTGTTATATGTAATTTATAATTTTCGGGTAATAATAATTTCCGATCTGTAACATTTTTTGATTTGGTATCGTAAAATCTGTAACATTTTCAGGTTCTTCATTTTCATAAAATTGAAAAGGATATTGTACCCATACAATAAAAACAGCTATGGAAAGAATCACGGCGAGAGTATTAAAAAAAATGTATTTACTGTGTATCATATCACTAAAATAATAGGATCCGACTAACTTGTATAAAGTTTTTTTGTAAAAATGATGATGAATTATTTAGGTGTATACAAAATCATATGATCATTGTTGGGAAATATATTAGATCTAAGTGGATATTTTTCAGGACATGTCTGTGTAAGATCTATTAATAAATAACCATATGGTTTACTAGTAGCATCCTCATAGGCCTCTATGAAATAATTCGAAGTAGTTGGAAAAATCTGTCGAGCCAGTGTGCAGACTTGTAATCTATCGCTTGGGTTTTTTAAAAGAATTAAATATTGAGCATTTGTCCTACTCGTATGCATTCCATCAAAAAAGGCATTCTGAACTATATGTATAACTGATATATTCCAATGATGCGATCCTTTAGTAAAAAGTTGAGTTAAACGTTGATCATTCTTCATCTCTTGCATCATATCATCCATAATTAATAATTTAGGTGTATCTTTACTTTTCTGAAGCTCATCCAAGTCAGGCGAGCCTTGAATAAATTCTACATAAGAACATTTCTGAACTAATTCATCAAAAGCTTCTTGCCATTCCGAATAACACCAATAAATTTTCACAGGAGCAGGGTGAAGCATTTCTTTAGCAAAAATTACAAGTTTTTTTACTAATTGTGTTTTTCCTGATTTTGTTGGAGCAGAAACTATGTAGTTAAATGGATGTTTCCATATATAAAACTTTTCATCATCATTTGACATCTCTTGTTCACAACAACAAAAACCAACCACTTTTTACTTGAAAAATTTTCAAAATGATTTTTATTATTGTTTTAAAACAAAATGTTATATATATAATTATCAAAATTACAATATAAAACAGTGCACATGTAAAATACAAAGATATATGATTATATAAAATAGAATAACATTACTGTATGCAAAAATATAGGCGCAGTATATGTATGAAATTATATAACAAGCAAATACATAAGCAACCACATAAGCAAGCAAACTATAGCTAATTAAAACATACAAAACTGTAATGAATGTAAGCAAAACTTTTACAATTTACTGTTAATAAACTCGCGTAGTGTTTTGATAACAACAGCATCATCAAAATCATAATGATAACCTTCATCAATAAAACAAGCTACAGTATCCTTAAGAATTTTACGACCAGTACTTGTAAGTGGTATACATCTAAATATGTCAATCATCTGTTTAAAAGTGCGAAGACAGTAATAACCTTGAACTTCACCTATAACATATCCAAAACAGTCAATGATAAGTCCCATCTTTTCATATAAACGATTAACTGTTGATGTAATTGCAATATTATATATGGAATTACGAGCTGGACACTGATGATCCTCAACAATTCCTACCTCTTTAGCGCAATAACAATCAAAAATACACCCATTAAAGATGTCTTGTATAACCAGCTCAGCACATATAACTATAAATAGTTTTTCACCTTTTACTACTTGCTCATCAAAAAACCATGGAATATCTAAACCGGAACATGTAACTCACAAATATGCTTGGTTTCAGCATCCAACGAACTGTTATCTGACGTTGAATCGTAGTCAGGATCATTGAAACAGTTGATGAAGAGATCGTTAGCAAATGTGGTTTGAATGCTAGCTATCTTTTGATCTTCACTAGCACCGGGTTGTTCTCCGGTGAATTTTGCAGCATGAACCTCTTCTTCTTTAATAATTCTCTGAGCTGCTGGGACTTCTTCTTCTTCTTCTTTAACGATTTTTGTGGTAGAAACATCTTTTCCAGCTGTGTCATCATTTTCGTTTGTTTTGCATTTTATCGTTAATTGGTGTTTTACTGCTAAAGCATTGTACTCGTTTGAAATAGCTGGCGCTATCTCATGTATCATATTGGTCCAGCACCAAAATTGCTAAAGAATAAAACATTATATATTTTAAAAGAAAGAAAGAAAGAATTCATATATCAGATCACTTCTTTAGATAAACACCATGTCGTTCCATTAAACAAATTGTTAAATTGTACTGTAACCCCGTCGCTCTCGACCAACATCTTATAACCAAGGTTGATGCCGCATTGACCTCCATGTGAAAATGTCTTTTCAATAATATTGACATTGTGACCTAGTATACTGTATTGTGGTAAAATGAGCTTCAATCCGCGACCGTACGCCTCTTTTGTTTTAGGGTCCATGTTACGAAAATAAATTGACACGTATCTACCTTCAACCACTACAAATAATGCTATGTTTTCGTCTAACATGAACTGGTGTTCCATTTTCGAAAATTCTTGAAGAAATATACCAAGGAGAGAGAGAGAGAAAAGAAGCGAGTAGTTTTTGTAGCAACAAAACAGATAAATGTATGAAGTGTTCAAAATTTTAGAGTAAAAGGAGGTTATAACTATAATAAAATAACCAGGATATATAGCTTATAGATGTAAGAGGAGGAGTTATGAGCATAATATTCAAGACATATATCCTACAGTATTCTACTATTCTGAGGAGTATATGAGAGGAGGAGCTATGTTCTACAAAAATAAAATAAAATGTGTTTATGTGCTATGGTAACCTTTGAGATCAAAGCTAGAAAAATATATGTGTTTTATGTGTTATACTAATTATCAAGGTCAAAGCTATAGAAGCAATATAGCCACGTGCGCATGAGTTATAAGGGTCTTTAAAGCTTTCCCACATAAAAAGAAAAGATGGTGCAACAGGGTTATAAGCAGCTATTACAGTTATTTTATAGCTTCAAGAATCAAAACAAAAATACTAGGGTTGTACAGTAAAACAGGTTTTCAACTGGTTTTATCTGGTTATATGCTAATAAAATAAGCTAAAGAAATGATATGGGCACCTGTTCATGAGTTATAGAGGTCTTTAAAGCTTTCCCATCATAAAAAAGAAAAGTACTACAATAACCTCGTAAATAATAATTAAATCTCTGCCATAAAATTAATAGTTTTTGCTAATTTATAAAAATTTTCTATTACTGTATAAGTTTTGATGAATAGGTTGTTTTCTATTTTTCTAGTTTATAGTTTTTATATTTTCTAGTTTGGATAATTTTTATAATGAAACCTATTTACGAGGATATTACTTCGGACGAAGACGACATGCCTATAGAAATTTTAGAAGATATTACTTCGGATGAAGATGACATGCCTATGGAAATTTTAGAAGATATTACTTCTGATGAAAACGATGAAACGATCATGAATGAGTCTTCAGAGAATATTACCTCTGAGAAAGAAGAAGAAGAAACACTTGATAATAATATTTTGGAAAAAGAAGAAGAAGAAGGAACTGTTTTAGATTATGATGATGATGAAGATGATCAATACAAAAGTTATACGCATTACAGTTCTGATGAGGAAGAAATTTATGAAGCAGCTCAAATTGGTGGCGGTGGTGGTGGTGTTGGGGGTAGTGGAGGTGTAACAAATGCATCTTTTGTTGCGGATGATTTTTTCGAACTAAGTCAACCCAGTACTGTAAATATTAGGCGTTTCAATACCGAAAGTCGCGAGTACTCTGTGAACTTTCGTAATACTGAACATATGGATGATTTAAATGCTCAAATAGTGCCAACGTTTCAATGTATAGTAGAGCGAATTTCTGAGAATGTCGCTGATAATGCCTTTATAGGGTTTTCCTTTGACCATCCAGATTTGAGGAAAGGTCGTGTTTTGATACCTTTTAGACCGAAACATGCTTTAACTGGAGATTTGATTGTAAACACTCTTAATGCTGTTCTTCAATCAAATGAGCAAATACAAATTGATAGTCATCAATCTACAATTCTTACGATTGTTGTAACACCACCTGAGGGTAGCGGTGAGCTAATTAAAATTACTTATGTAACATTTTTATTTTTATTTATTTATTTTAATTTAAGGTATTCACAATGCTCATCAATATTTAAAACATAATGATTTTCTAAAAGATAAACACTGTATTATTCAAATCAACAACACGGATGATTTATGTTTTGCTAGAGCTCTAGTTGTTGCTGGAGCTTACATTCATAAAAAAGATAGGAATGCTGAGCACAAATGGGAAAGTATTCCAAAGTCTGACAAGTCACATCTGCTGCAAACAAAGGTTGCTAAAGAACTGATGACCCTGGCAGGATTAGCTAATCACCAAGGAGTTTGCGGTTTTCATCAGTGGGAACAACTGCAAGCTGTTTTATTACCCAATTATCAAATCAAAGTTTTTAGCAAAGAACGTTTTAAAGATTTGATATTTAGAGGTTAGAGTTTTTTATTTTTCTGTTATTGTGTATGTATTTAGAGTTTTAAGGACCTGAAGCAACGCATGTTTTGAATATTTACCACCATGATAACCATTACTCCGTCATTACAAAGATGCCTGGATTTTTTGACCGCGGCTACTTTTGTCCTCATTGCGATCTGGCCTACAATAACAAAATGGAACACAGATGTAGAAACATTTGTCCTCTGTGTTACAATACACCCCCCATCTAATCAATTTAATGCTCGGAAATGCAAAGATTGTCTGCGATATTTTAAAAAGGATGAGTGTTTCGCTCGACACAAGTTTTTTTTTACTCAAAGAGGTCAATCGAAATGTCAAAAAACAGGGGTATCTATTTGTGATCATTTCAAAGTGTGCAAACAATGTGATACACTGATTCGACGAGCACATTCTAAAACTCATAGTTGCGGTTATTTTGAATGCAAAACATGCAATAAAAGCGTACCTGAAAAAGGTATTAGATATGCTATAATTATTTTATTTTATTTTATTTTATATGAAAATTTTTAATTTTAGGACATTTATGTTTTATGCAACCTGTTGGTAGTGAAAAAATTGAAGAGGAAGAAGATATATTTGAAACAAATGTTGATGAGGATGAGTGCCTAGATGATAATGAAACAGGAATTACTGATAAGTGTCCTATTAATTAAAAATTTGTTTTTTATGATTTTGAGACTACGCAGGAAAAAATTCTACGACAAACGGAATTAGGGGATGTGTTGGAACATGAACCAAATTTATGTGTTGTCCATACTGTATGCCATCAGTGTCGTCAAAGCGAGGGAAATTTTTGCTGCGATACATGTGGTCAACGCGAGCGTATTTTCAAAGGCTCTACATGTCTAAATGATTTCTGCGAATACCTTTTTGCAAAAAGTATGTAAAACATTACAGCAATAGCGCATAATTCTCGAGGATTTGATGGACAATTTATAATGCAGTTTTTGTATCGTAATGGACATCATAAACTACATATCATTAATAAGGGTGAGTTAGTAAATTGTTTATACTTTTTCATTTTCATTTTCATCTATTTATTTATTTTAGGTTTAAAGTTGATGTGTATCAAAGTAGGGTGGATAAAAATTATTGATTCTCTGAACTTTCTTCCAATGCCTTTGGCGGCTTTACCGAATACATTTGGAACAAGTGAAATATGTAAAGGATATTTCCCTCATTTCTTTAATAGAAAAGAAAATTATGGATATATTGGCTCATATCCATCACCCGACATGTACAGTTACAATGCTATGAAACCTGCAGCTCATGCCACATTTCTGGAGTGGTATAATGGAAAGCTTGAAGCAGTAAGTTTGCAAAAGTATAAAGTTTTGCATTTAAATGCATCATTGTTTAGAGTTGTCATTTTAATTTTGATAATGAGTTACTTGACTACTGTCCTAGCGATGTGCAAGTTTTACGACAATGTTGTATGAAATTTGGCAATATTTCTATGGAAGAAACCAATGTCGATCCTTTTGAAAATTCAATAACTATTGCTAATGCTAGCAACTTAGTTTTCTGACGTTTATTTTTGAAGCCAGATACTATTGGTGTAATACCATACAAAGGTTACGGTAAAGAAGAAAGACAGTCTGTTATAGCCTTAAAATGGCTGAAATGGTTAGCCCATAAAAATGAAAAACTGTATATTCGACATAAACTTAATGGTGGTGAAGTTCAAATTAGAAGATACAAAGTTGATAGTTTATCAGGTAATTTTGGTTAAATTTTTGAAATTTTAATATCTATATGTTTGCTCATTAAGACACCACAATTTATGAATTTTACGGTTGTTATTGGCATGGTTGCCCTAAATGTATGAAAAATAGATATCAATTAACAGCCGATAATAATACAAAAGCAGTCGATGCATGTGAATGCACTTTTAATCATGCTATGGAACTTCAATCACTCTGTTATAGCGTAGTCGAAATGTGGGAATGCGAACTCTTACAACAACTTCACTCAGATCACGAAATGAAAACATTTTTTGATACAGTCAAAATACCTGAACCTATAAATCCTTGAGAAGGTAAAATCTTGAATTGTTCTTTTTTTATTTTGTCAAAAGTTTTCTTGTTTTAGCTTTCTTTCGAGGTCGCACTAATGCTGTAAAACTGTATCATTAAATTAAGTACAATGAAGATGGTACACCTGCAGAAAAGATCAATTATGTAGATGTATGCAGTTTATACCCATTTGTCAACAAATATGGGAAATACCCTACAGGCCATCCAAAAATCTTTACTGAAGATTTTGAAGAGGTCAGCTCAACGTCCCAGCCTTATGAGGGGTTAATCAAGTGTACGGTTTTACCACCTCCCAAATTCTTACATCCTGTTTTACCATATCGGCATGGTGGTGAATTATTGTTTCCTTTATGCAAAACTTGCACGCATGATTCACAAAAGACCACATGCAAGCATAACGACCAAGACAGAGCATTAGATGGTACATGGGTTACGATAGAATTATATAAAGCCTTAGAGAAGGGATATAAGGTATACTGTTACTGTAATGGTTCTTTTTCTATGTATATTATTTTTGGTTTCAGATCCTCAAGATTTTTGAGGTTTGGCATTATGATAATATTGAGCAATATCATCCAACCAAAAACCCTACTGGTGGTTTGTTTACGCAATACGTCAATACCTTTATGAAAACGAAACTAGTAAGTTTTATATTATGTAAATGTGACAGAATTTGATTGTAATTTTTATAGGAAAGTGAAGGCTACCCTGCTGAAGCTCAGACAGATGAGCAAAAATGTGAATACGAAATGGAGGTCTACAATCGTGAGAATATTTCATTGGATTCTTCGAAAATTTTAAAAAATCCTGGAAAGAGGGCTTTGGCGAAATTAATGCTAAATTCTTTCTGGGGAAAAGTAACTTTGCATAGTTTTTTTGTATTTTATTTAATTATTTTTATGTTTTTTTAGTTTGGTCAATGAAACAATATGGATAAGACTGTTATCCACAATGCACCCAAAGAATATTTTGAACTTGTGATGAATGTGGCCAACATTATTAAGAATGTTAGACTAATCAATGAACAATTGGTGTCAACAACATATTGTCAACATGATGATTTTGCTGAAGTCATGGGACATACTAATGCTATTATTGCAGCTTATACAACGGCTCAAGCTCGACTAAAGTTATATTCTTACATTGAGTGATTAAAAAGTCGAGTATTGTATTTTGACACGGATAGTATTATTTACCTGTCAGCAGTTGACAAACAACAATATCAGGTACCCACTGGTTGCTGTCTTGGTGAAATGACTGACGAGTTACGTGAATATGGTTCTGGATCTTACATTACCGAATTTGTTAGTGGAGGTCCTAAAAATTAAGCCTACAGGTTGTACAGTCCATCTACAGACCAATACCGTCACGTAATCAAAGTCCGCGGTATCACTTTGTCATCAGATACTATGAAAAACGTTAATTTTTATTCGCTTTGTCAAATGGTTTTTGCTTTTGTAAAAAACAATGGAAAAGAAGAAGTAGATGTACATAGTCTTCGTATAGAGCGTCAGCAAGATCGTAAAGTTGTTAATCGTAAATCTTTGAAAAAATTTCGTATAGTATATGATAAACGTATTTTGAAATGTAATTTTTGTACATTTCCTTATGGTTGGATTAAATGATTTTTACAATAAAGTAGAATGTTGCATCAAATTAAAAAATTTTTTCTTTTTGATATGTAAAGATTTTTCAACTCTCCAAATTTTCTACACACTTTATAGGACCAACTTGTTCTGGTTATTTTTTATAAAAGACCTTCTTGATCATTTTTGGCAGTCAATCAAACGTTATACGCATGCACCCACAAGGATAATGTTTCATCGCATATTGACTCTCCCAAGATTTTACTCATTAGACAGACCATTACTGACCAATTTGACCATTGGAGATTGACTTGGATGATCGCTCAGGAATGGGGCCTCTGAGCATATTTACGCCTGCAGGTGGCGCCCTTTTGTCAAAGAGGGTCCAGAGGCGCAAATTTTTGAAAGGCTTCTTCTGCCCACGGGGGAAGCCATTTTTACACACGATCACTTTTTATTTCTGTTTCATTTTTTGTTCATTTCAGTTTTCCTTTTTTTATCTACAGTAACACATCTATTACTCTAATTCCTCTATTACCATAATAGAAAAATTACCGTGATTCTACTATTACGATAACTCCCGAATCTGTATGCTTAACTGTAGGTCAACTCTCCAAATTTTCTACACGCTTTTTACGACCGGCTCGTTCTGGTCATTTTCTATAAAAGACCTTATTTGTCTACATGCTTTTTAAGGCCTGCTCGCTCTGGTCATTTTTTATAAAAGACCTTCTTGGTCATTTTTGGCAGAACATCAAACTTTATACGCATGCACCCATAAGGATAATGTTCCATCATGTATTGACTCTCTCAAGATTTTACTCATTAAACAGACCATTACTGACCAATTTGACCGTTCTGACATTTGTTGACTTGATCGATTGTTCAGAAATGGGACCTCCAAAACATATTTACGCCTGCAGGTGGCGCCCTTTTGACAAAGGGGGTCCGGGGCGCAAATTTTTGAAGGGCTTCCTCTTCCCAGAGGGGAAGCCGTTTTTACACACGATCTCTTTTTATTTCTTTTTAATTTTTTGTTCATTTTAGTTTTCTTTTTTCATTTTCGGTTCATCAATTTTCCTTTTTCATCTACAGTAACACACCTATTACCCTAATTCCACTATTACCATAATCGAAAATTACCGTAATTCCACTATTACGGTAACTCTAAAACCTGTATACTTAACTGTAGGACCTATAAATCGATGAAGAAATTGACCCTATATGTTTACTGTACGACCTGTAAATCCACCAAAAGTCGGCCGTATATGTTTACTGTACGACCTATAAATCGACCAAAAATGACAAATTATAGGTCGTACACAAAAGATAGGAGTATCCTTAACTGTACGACCTATATGGTCCGGCCTTACTACTCAGAAGTGAAAAAATGCAAGGCTTTTTGTCGGGGATTGTCACTGATTCCATGATGGGAATTTCATCGGCGACTGTTCCCGATTTTACCAATTCAGAAGTGAAAAATTAAAGGATTTTTGTCGCAAACAATCGATGACAGTCGGCGAAAATCGGCGAATATCGCCGATTTTAATCATAGGGATCGGGGATGAAATTAGGGAATTAAGCTTTGCCTAAGTAATATAAAACGTAAAAAATACACAGTGTGCATGTTTATACAATCCACCTGTACGGGAAGAAAATTTTGTTTGGTTATTTTCAGGTGCAACCCGATTTCGTTTTCTGTAAGGTAAACGTCTAGTCGATTTCCGGAAAATGTTATGTTTTTCGATTGTGTCCTTATTCCCCTAACATGCATTTCTTCCGAATGTCCCGTTTCCCTCAAAGCCCCACTCCCCGAAAGTCCCGATTCCTCAAATAATGAATAAAATTCTCGTTTCCCCCAACAATGCATTATTCCCTGCTCCCCGAACGTCCCGATTCTTCGAATACTGGATAGAATAACGTTCTCGATTCCCCGAACGATTAATAAAATTATATAAATCGGAGACTGTCGTCGATTGTCGCCGACTGTCACCGTTTGTCCCTAACTGTCGCCAATTGTCGCTGACTGTCGCCGATTAAATCTTAGGAATCGGACAGTCGGTGATCCTGTCAATTGCCGATTCATCCCTCGAAATTGCCGACTGTCGCTGATGAAATCCTAGGAATCGCGACAATCGGCGATTTCACTTCTGAATAGTTATTTAGACGATTTTAGGAAATCCAGAGAAATAATGATCGTGAATTGATAACTTGCATCAGTTGCATGTGTCCCCGACCTGGTAACTATTTTTACTTAATTGTCTAGTCTGTTTTTCTTGAAATGCTTCCAATTAATGAAAGTGGAAAGCAAGTAGTATTTCAGATTTTTGCGATTTTCTGATAAACAAAATATCATGTAGGGCTGAAAATTTGTAAGCATGCTGACCTAACCTTTAGCGATTTTTCGAGTAGAAAATTTTACAGTAACAACTTCAAGTAAACGATTTTGATGAGAGTACTGATTTGTGTCATTTTTGTATCTGGAAGCATTTTATAAAAAACGGGCTATAAGTTTTGACCAAACTTTAGTCACTCAAGACTCCCTCGAAAATTGAGGAACACCAATTATCGAAAATTTTTCCGTCTAAATTTTGGTCATTCTGTTCTATTCATGTTTTCCTACATACTACAAGTATTAACCTCAAAAAAGCGTAGAATAAGAGACCTACATGCAAAAGTTCCTTGAAATTTTCTATTTTTAAGACACGCCAACTACTCTTTTAGTAATAATAGGTGGTTTCTAAAATTTTTATTGGAAAGTTGTCCGACATTGCGCCCAATTCTAGTTTTTTTTATCGTTTCGTTCGGGATTTTGTTTCGCCTGATTTTTCCCCAAAGTTTTCAATATTATATATTATATAAGGCCTAAATGTCTAAATGTGGTGTTTTCGGGCCAACTTGACCATATTTTTTACCGTTTCTTTTTTTGCGACTTTTGTAAGTCAATGATGATGTGCAACAAGAAGACATCTTTTGTTTGATATTCAATGTTTCGACCTACAAAGTAATTAACAACTTTCAGGGTAACATTTCGACCATTAGAGTGGACAAGGACGCACTCGGTATGCATTTTCTTTCAGTGCATAATGCAAAGTGATGAGCAAGTAAAAGTTATGCGATTTGTCAGTGCTTTATCACACCTTACTATGATGAGTGACTGTCCCATATATGTTATAGAATTTTCGAGCATCATTGTGTAAGCTTTCATTACAGCTGTGTGAACTTCTGACTCCAGGCAATTTACGTCGTATTTATGTAGTGCTCAAAATCTGGATGTGAATCAGATACTAAAAATTTCATAATTTTTGCGGAAATTAATCTGCTTCAGGAAAAGAATGTTTTCTGGTGTTTTAATTGACTGGAAGTTGAGTCTAAAATTAAGTTGCAATTACAGTAAATTTGAGCATAATCGTACATGACTTTTTTTAGAAGATGAGCACAGCTGTTTTCAAACATTTCATATTCACACAATTTTTCTACGAATTGGCCTATCCAAAAAAAATTTTCTCGTTCTAATAGATGCAGAATTTATCAGTTTATTAAAAGGTATGATACAGTAGGTTCCCCTTAATTTAGGCTTGAGAAAGTAATTTTGTCTGTGAAAATTGATAAAATCTCCGAGTTCTCTGTAAAAGAAAAGGTATGGCAATAAGCCTTGCTCTTGGGAAGCTACCCAATAATTTATAATCTATTATCCATTCTTGGAAATGATTCGATGTGTCTTTCTGAATGGTACGTGTATACTCTTGTCTCTCTTGAAATGCTTCTAAAAATTTAACCGGAAACTAAATATTATTTGATATTCCTGCACGTTTCTGTAAAGCTATCCATCACATAGAACAGAAAATTTCTAAGCCAGCTCAACTGACCCTTGGTAGTTTTTGTGTGAAAAGTTTATACTGCAAACTCTCACCGTATAATTTTCAAGATTTTACTTGTTTTTATGAATTTTTAATTGACAAGCTTTTTAATAAAACTCATCGCAGTTATTCGTTGGAATTCAGTCATTCCAGATCCAGCGATAAGCGCAAGATTTGATTGAATGATAAGGCATTTATCAGAACTTCAAAACTATTGTCCATCATTCGTATGCTGCATTATTGGATTAGTAGGAAAATAAGCCAATAAACAAGTAATCGTTGGTATAGAATTTACACTGCAAAGCTATTTCAGGACAACCAGATATCAAGTGTGGAGGCACATTTATCAGCCTGTATTGGCGGACTAGTCTGATGGTTTATCAGGTAATTTTGTTTAAATTTTTGAAATTTTAATATCTATATGTTTGTTCATTGAGACACCACAATTTATGAATTTTACGGTTGTTATTGGCATGGTTGCCCTAAATGTATGAAAAATAGATATCAATTAACAGCCGATAATGATACAAAAGCAGTGGATGCATATGAACGCACTTTTAATCGGGCTATGGAACTTCAATCACTCGGTTATACCGTAGTTGAAATGTGGGAATGTGAGCTCTTACAACAACTTCACTCAGATCATGAAATGGAAACATTTTTTGATACAGTCAAAATACCTGAACCTATAAATCCTTGAGGAGGTAAAATCTTGAATTGTTCTTTATTTTTTTGTCAAAAGTTTTCTTGTTTTAGCTTTCTTCGGCCATCGCACTAATGCTGTAAAACTGTATCATAAAATTAAGTACAATCAAGATGGTACACCTGCAGAAAAGATCAATTATGTAGATGTATGCAGCTTATACCCATTTGTCAATAAATATGGGAAATACCCCACAGGCCATCCAAAAATCTTTACTGAAGATTTTGAAGAAGTCAGCTCAACGTCCCAGCCTTATGAGGGGTTAATCAAGTGTACGGTTTCACCACCTAACAAACTCTTACATCCTGTTCTACCGTATCGACATGGTGGTAAATTATTGTTTCCTTTATGCAAAACTTGCACGCATGATTCACAAAAGACCACATGCGAGCATAACGACCAAGACAGAGCATTAGATGGTACATGGGTTATGATAGAATTATACAAAGCCTTAGAGAAGGGATATAAGGTATATTGTTACTGTAATGGTTCTTTTTCCTCTGTATATTATTTTTGTTTCAGATCCTCAAGATTTTTGAGATTTGGCATTATGATAATATTGAGCAATATCATCCAACCAAAAACCCCTCTGGTGGTTTATTCACTCAATACGTCAATACCTTTATGAAAATGAAACCAGTAAGTTTTATATTATGTAAATGTGGCAGAATTTGATTGTAATTCTTATAGGAGAGTGAAGGCTACCCTGCTAAAGCTCAGGCAGCTGAGCAAAAACGTGAATACGAAATGGAGGTCTACAATCATGAGAATATTTTATTGGATTCTTCGAAAATTTTAAAAAATCCTAGAAAGAGGGCTTTGGCGAAATTAATGCTAAATTCTTTCTGGGGAAAAGTAACTTTGCATAGTTGATTAAGCAGAAATTGTATCATGGGTGTTGATAACGCAATATCCCTTCCGCAGTAGCTGCTCATCAAACAGGATCGGGGCTTTTTTAACTGATCAGTATCTTGTGCATACTGTTTCATGTGCTCGCCAATATCTTCTCTGCCAACTTCTGCATGTTTTATAATGGGTGGAGAGTCAGCATATTTTGATTTCAAACACTCAGGGGTCGAAATATCAATCTTTGCAAAGCCAAATACTGACCCATCCAGAATGGCTCCATCCATTCAGCTGTATGTGGCAAATTTCTTATCATAAAATCTCCGAAAAATCATTTTTGTTCTTTTCAATGTAAGCAGCCCTTAGCGAGTACCACTGGCATTCCCGAATGGTTATCAATCTGAAACTCAGTGATTTTATGTATGCTTCTTTTTCATTTATCCATGCTGATGCTTGAATTTGGTCTCTAGTTCCCTTTTGGCTGATTCTACAGTTATGGCAATGCCAGTAACAACTGCAGAACTCATAAACAGTATTGGTCGCCTGACAAAATCCATCAATAGGTAAATATCTGAATCCAACATGCTTTTCTGACCCATTACCCAAATGCTGCATAGCATGACCAATTTTGATGCCTTCTTGTTCAAGCTATTCAATGGATGCTGATTGTGATGAAATGACTTTTTTGAAACTCTTGTGATTTGTTGGGAGCCATTGATCAAAGTGTCCCCTTGGGGTTGGCGTTCATTGAGCCCATAAATATAATGCATTGAAGATTGATTTTACAATTTTTTCCGGATTATTTTGTATGTATGTTTGATCTTTCACTGCTAAACATGTCATTACCATTGCCAAACCACCCTGCATGCTCACCTTCAGTGCATGGTATGCTTAGATTTGTCATTGAACAATGCAAAGCTGGTTCCTGGTATATTATTGAAAATACATCTTTCAGTGACTCCAGGCAAAGACATTGCTTCATGGAAAATGTCAATGCTAAAATTGGACCAGCATATTTTTGACACGCTGAAACAGGCCTCCAGGAAAGGAATCACATCTCTTAGATTATAAAACCTGAAGTAGTCGAACATGGTTTCCATATTTTGTTCAGTCCAGTACTGCTGGCACATTTTATATTCTTCTAGGCTAATGTTCTCTTTTCGTAATAAGCTGAAAAAATTTTCGATTGGTGGTAGATGGATGTCATTCAGCTTTTCATAGCAGTCCAAATATTCATAAGGAAATTTTGCTTTTGTTAATGTGGCTTTGTATGCTCTCATGAATGCATTTAGGCTGAAAGCAGGAGCTGTGTAGAGGCAGGCATCTAGGAATTTTAATTGATCTGTAGTTAGACAAAGATAAATACCATTCCTAAGAATGCCCTTTGGCCAAGGTACTTTTTCATCCATTCTGGCTTTTTGAACAAGCATTGGAAATAAGTTACGTTTGATTAAGTTAATGTCATATTTGCCTGAGTTGAAACCTAAGCAAGCAAGCTGGTTGCAGTACCTGGAGAGCTTTCCTTCTAGACACAAAATATAGTTCAAATGACCTTTTTCCGGATGACAATCCTTCCTCACAGCTTTCAGGCCAGCAATGACTTTTTCACATTCTTTGGTCTTATCTCCTAGCATTTCAAAGATGAAGGAAAATTTGTCCAACAAAATTTCACCTTGTTTCAGGCTCACTTGCTCTTAATTATCTAGCATCTTTTGGACAAGAATATCTTGGTCATTTTTGATAAAACAGATGGGCTCAAATCCAGGAATGTTGGTGCAAATTGAGCAAGATACTGGAACATGCACTGCAATGTATTCCAGTTTGTCTGATATTTGCCTCTTACTACACTTTAGCAGGGATTCAAAATCAAAAACAGCCATGAAAGGGCAATAATGTTCTGCAGTTGGAATGTTAATATCCAAAATTTCTTACTGTTCAAATATTGTTTTCTGTACTTGATATGTGCCACCAGGGAATTTGTGCCTTGTTTGACCATTGTTATAGTGATTTTTGGTATGATCATCTAGGCGTTCACTTTTTTTGAACAATCTTCCACACCCAAGACAGCCATACCTCTTTCAATATTGATTTAGGTTGACAATGTAAGCAAAGTGTGTCTGTCCAATTTCAGTTAATGAAACATCTAAATTAAGTAAATGCTTTCTTTTTCTGATGACATTTTTCCAGCAAGTTGTTTCTCCTCAATCATTTGTATGAAAAACTTGTATTTCAACGTCAAAAAGGTTCTTTAATAAATCTAAATCACTGAATAGTACGCCATTAAACTGATTAAGAGTTGGAGTTATTGATTTTTTTGTACACTACTAGAGGAAGCTCTGATAAACAAAATTTCTATCTTCAAAATCACCCACCAATTCTTGGACTAAGCAACGAAAAAGGTACAGATTGTCATTAAACTTAATTCTTTGTCTGTCTTGTGTCATTCCAAGTATATTGTGATGTTGGTGGGCAATTTGTTTTGGTAATTTGAAACCAATACATCCCCCCACAAAGTTGACTTGAGGTATTACATAAAACTCCACATTTGTAATAGCTGCCAGGTGCCACTTTGTATAAGGCCTGGTAAATTTTTCTTCCATATCCATTTGTTGCATGGACCCTTTTTTCATATCTTCTTCATTTTTTATAAGCTGAGGATTTTCTAGGAGTGTGTAGTTATTTTGACAGGCATACCAGTATTTTAACTCTTCCGTTTCTTTGTTTTTTTGGTATGCACCCAATGGCTGCATCAACTTTAAAACACAGTTTTTCCATCACCTATATGTCAGTTAACATTAATTCAAAATTACCTTGAAAGGTACACAATCGATAGTTATAAGTGTGATCCAACAAATTTGAGATCGACTTTTGAGTGCGGATCAATCACCAATAATTTGAAATCTCTTCATGAAGTTCCGATGAATATTCACTCAAATTGTCTGGTACTTCTGGGTCTTCCAAAATTGGTTGCCAATTTTTGGTGTCTATTTTCTTATGATCGATAATATCCACTGATCCATTGAGCTGTGGCTTGATCAATAAACATTTATGGCAGTGTTTCTCTGATAATAACATATTTTGATTAATAAAATCCATGTTGCAAATCTGACATCTTGATGTTGTATGGTTCTTCTAAAAGTGATTTGAAAGACTCCTCTTCTGTGAGTACACAGCCATGCACTGCGGGCATGGATATTTCAATCCAATATGATTCCAATCAATATGTTGCCTGACACTTTCCTTATTAGTGAAAGCCTTTGCACATGTATCACAAATCAAATCCTTTTTGCTTTCCATTATACGAATAAACATAATTATAAAAATATAAATCCAACCATTCACTAATATGACAAAATTGAAAATTAACTTGGAGAGATATTGCTGCTAGTTTGGAACAAGACTATGCTGATGAATTTGTCACTGGCTTCATCAACAGTCTCTTTAAAACAAATACACCCATATATGATGATGCATTTTTGTATGACCAGCTCAACAGAATATAAAAGTTAGTTTCCACCCTAATGACATATTGAAAAATGGATTTTTCACAGTTTTATGTAACATTACTGAGCAATGCTCAGAGTGATCCAAATAACTCTGCTTCAAATTTTAATATCAGGTTGCGTCATAGATTTATTTTGCAGGGTGAATGAGAATGTGCACTTTGTGAATTCATCTACCCTAATAGGTGGTTCAATATAACACCTAGTGATAGTGTAATAAAATTTTATGATCTTCAGACAAATACTAGGCAACTACTACAAGTACCTTCTACGAGGTATGAATCTGTCATAGATTTAATTGAAGCTATTCAACAATCTATCAGGTTGTTGAGCGAACAGGAAAAAGTTCCATATAATGAGTTTATTGAATTTTTGTATAGGAGATTAGCCAGAGTGGTGGTTCTGAAAGTGAACTTGACTACAATCAAGAGCATAAAATTAAGTGATCCTTTACTGTATCTATTGGGCTTTGAAAAATCACAACTAGAAACAACTACATCTGAAAAAATGAAAATTGCTGCTGCACTCCCTGCTGAAATGAAGGCTGGTCTTGATGACATGTATGTTCATTGTAACATCATGGAACAACAGATTGCTGGTGATATTTTAGCCCCTCCTTGGTATTATTAATATAGAGGGAGCTTTTAGTGACATTATGGATAAGATATATATAGCTCTTCACTATGTGCCTGCACTCATAAAAGATATTGATTCTATTGAAGTTTCAATTAGATCAGATCAAGACAAACCCATAAAATTTGTCACTGGTAAAACAATTGTGAAGTTACACCTTAGAAAGCAAAGCTTATTCTGAAAATGCAAGTACAAAATATTACTGTAACTGCTGAACTTGGCTGCTGACTCAATCTCCACTCACTTGTTAAAAAATTGGATGATTCTAAACTGACAATGGGAAAATTGCAGTCACTAATTTGGCACCTTCATGATACAAAATGTTGTCTAGTGTTGTACAAAAATGGCAAGGTTGTATGTGTGGGTATTAAGGCAACTCAGCAGGCTGTGAAAAGTATAGATTACACTACAAAAATACTTCTCAAACATGGCTATCGGCCAAGACCCAGGAAATTTAGAATGTGCAATGTTGTCAGGTCATATGCCTTAGATCACTGTATAAATGTTGAGGAATTCTATAACACTCATAGGTGTCAATGTGATTATTCTCGTGAATTATTTCCTGCACTCAAATATACAATTAACAATCAGGACTTATGTGCATTGATTTTCCATAATGACAAGATTATTATTACAGGTGCAAAACCTATAATGAACTACAAAAAAACTTCAAAGAGTTACTTGTCAGTTTTCAAAGTTCATGAGTAAGTACTAGTATGATTCAATTACAGTACTACCCACTGGTATAAATATATGAAGTCAATAGGTGAAACATTCATTCTCTAAAATGGAGCTTTGCAACTTATGTGGGAAAACTCCTGTGCATTCTGTGCATTCGAGGGCTTAGTGCAACAACCGACTAACTTACATTTTTTCCAAAATGAAGTTATGTATACCGTTTATAAGCTTGTTGTGTTCTTTTCCTAGTGCAACAATCGCCTATCTTCAATATTGCATCATTGTTGTGCTATACAAAGGACAACTTTCGACTAACTACAATTTAACAATATTTTCAGCGCAACAATCAACTATGTTACACTTAGTCGGTTGTTGCAATATATTTCAGGACAACAAACGACTAAGTGTCAAATAGTCGGTTGTGGTACAACAAGATTTAGAATAATTTAGATTTAGTCGGTTTAGATGTATTTTGTTCAATGTTGAAATAAACTTTATAATGAACTTGTCTTGTTTTTCAAAGCAAAATATTTCTCTTTCCTTTTGTTATACTTCACTTCCTAATTAAAATAACAATTAAATTTATTTAAGTGGTTTTTTGAATAGCTTTAAAGTTCAAAATATTTACTGCCCAAAAGTGCCTTGAAAAGATAATTGGTGATGAATCTGGTACTGAAAGTGATGCCTCATCCGATGAAAATTTGGCAACTGTGAAATCTGGTATGTAAAATATTTTGCTTTGCTCAGTTTGTATTTATTCCAACATTGCAACTTCTTGTTTTTAAGCAATGCAAAAAGGAAGTACATGTAATAAAAGAATGGTTGGACAACCACCTTTATCATTCCAACCATCGGCCACAAGTCGTAGTCCAACTAGTCAAGATTCTGAATCAGAGGAATGTGATCCTGACTTTGTTCCGAGTGATTACGCTATGTCTGGTGATGAATCAGGTGTTGTATAAATTTATCGGTGCATGTAAATTTGAGAGTACTAAATTTATTATTCATGTTTAGAATCAAATAGCAATATTTCAAGCGAAGTAGAAGGCCCCAACAGGATCGCTGACAACGTCGACGAGAATGAAGCTCCAACTGGTGAGTTAATAAGATATAATTACTGATGTACTCAAATTAGACGCACCATTTTCAAAGATCGCGGGTCTCGCTGGCATAAAAAATCAGAAAATCAATGGAAACGAAACATCAGAAAACGTAAACGTGCATCTGTGCAGTCCTATGTTAGCTCCCGTGGTAAAAATGTTGACGCCAGGGAACCAAAACAACGTTGTAGCGACAAATGCCGTGAAAAATGTTCTTCTTTCACCGACAAAGAAAGACGAGTAATTTGCAGCAGCTTTTGGAATCTGGGCAGTGATGTTCGTCAGAAAGATTTTTTAATCAGTCATGTTGTTCAACGAGAAACAAAACGAAAAACCACTGAAGCTAGTAGTAGCAGGCGAAAGTTTACAAGGTATTCATGATTTGCCATCCCTGAAAAATATTTGTACATCCTGACAATTAAAAAATTTTCAGAGTTTTCTACCTGAAGAAAAACAACGACAAAGTCCGAGTATGCAAAACTTTTTTCATGTCAACATTGAACATTGGTCACTCGCCAATTGATACGGCCTTATTGCACTCGAGTAATGGTGTTTATTCGAATCCAAACACTCAAATGATTCGTATTCCGCACAACAAAACGCCTAAAGAACAACTTGAGCAAGTTCGTGCCCACATCGAAAAAATCCCGAAGATGGAGAGTCATTATTGTCGACGTGACTCAAAACGGCAGTATACAGAAATCGGTACCTCTATTCCAAAAATCTACCAGCTTTATCTCGTCGAATGTGAACAACTCGGGCATACGCCAGTTTCTGAATATGTCTACCCGGATGTATTTTGCCGGGAGTTCAATTTGTCTGAATTCAAGCCACGCAAAGATCAGTGTGAAATTCGTACAACTGAAAGCAACAAATCGTACAACTGAAAGCAACAAAGTAACATAATAATATTGTTTCGCAACAATTCAATCGGTCAACATTGTAAATATTCAGGATCTATTTGAATGCCATGTTACAATGAAAAATCGAGCACAAACAGAAAAATCACTCGACAAGCAGCGTGCCTTGAAAGACCCAACATTTTGCACTGCCACATTTGATTTGCAAAGTGTCCTGACTGTACCGTGTTCTCAAGTGTCGCAGTTTTATTACAAACGGAAACTGACTTGCTACAATCTGACAGTTTACGAAGGTGCTTTTAAAAATGCATTCTGTTTTTTATGGGACGAAACAAATGGACGTCGAGGAGCAATTGAGATCGGCACCTGTTTGATAAATTATTTGAAAACTTTGCCGACATCTGTTAGTTCTTTTATACTATTTCATAAGACCTCACAAATGATTACAGTATACACTTTTCAATTCAGGTCAAAAGCATCAGTCTCTTTTCTGACAACTGCGCTGGTCAGAATAGAAACCAGTATGTTGCAGCTGCTTTTACCATTGCTGTCAACGAATTACCAATAGAAACAATCGAACACAAGTTTCTTGTCAAAGGCCACACTCAAATGGAGTGCGATTCAATGCACTCGGCTATTGAACATGTGAAAAAACGGCGGAACATTTACACCATCTATCAATGGGCTGATGTTATGGCAATGGCGCGACAAAAAAAACCGTACGATGTTCATTTGCTTAAGTACTCAGATTTTCTAGACTTGAAGTGTTTAGCTGCGAATATAATGCAAAATCGAACGAAAGACATTAACGGTGCCCAAATTTAGACCAGTAGTTTACTTGAATGTTTACAGTTTTGCACTATAAAAGGCCAAACAGTCAATTGGACGAAGGTTGTGGCTTTTAAATACAAAAAATCAAAACCGGGCACAATTCAAGTCAAGTCGAATTTTGATGAAGAATACCGTATTATAGATATTCGTTATTCAACTGGCCGCCCGTTGAAGCTGTCATTTGCTTTATTGCAGAAAGCTTACACGCACCATTTGCCAATTTCGACCGCCAAAAAAGAAGATTTGCTGAGTTTGTGTAAAGTGAGTAACAGTTGGAATTCCAATTACTTTTTTAATTTTTAAATTTTAAACATCATCAGGCGACTGAAACGCATGATAGCCTGATTCCCAGTGATTTTCACCAATTCTACAGCGATTTACCCGTGTCAGCGCGGTCCAAAAATGTGGCAGGGGAACCTTCGAATCTCAGTGAAAGTGATGACGATGAATGAACAAAATCGAACAGTCATATATTACAATTCGAACTATCGTTGAAAATCATTAATAAACTTGATCTGACCGAATTATTCTGTTTGAATTTATATAGAAATGTAGATAGTCACTTCTTTCCCAACATGAAGCTGTGTGCAACAACCGACTATGTGCATTAGCTCGTCATGCGAGTGTCGACATCAAAAATAGATCATAGAGCTGAATTTGGCATACAGTGTTTGTTAGATAATCCTCAATATGCCGAAAATTCGATAATTTGCCGAATTTACATACAAATTCAAACATTAAAATGCTATTTACTCGAAAACAACATTTTGTGAGTTAGTCGGTTGTTGCACTAAGCCCTCGCATTATGCTGTGTGTAATTATGTTCAGAGGTAGATACAGAGAATTGGATGTTGATCCTCCACCAGTGAAAAGAATGAAAAATTGGATGAAGAATGAGGCCACTTGGGACCACAACTATACTAGAAAAAAGTAAAACAACATTTACTGTGGGTACTTTCTATGAAAGTACTGGCGCCACATGTGTACTAGCCTCCCTGCAGCTGGCGCTGGGACTGATCCTGGCATCAGTGCAAATGACTACACAATTTCTGCCGATATATCGCATGACTTTCCTATTTAGGCTAGCTATATAAAGCTTGAAGCAGCAGCTTGAGCTTTATTAGCTAGGCGAACTTCCCTCCCCCCAACAGGCGTGGCAATCAGGCAGCCGCAGTGTGTAAAAATTAAGAGCACAAACAGTAGAGTCCCGCTCTAAATTTAGGCTTTCATCCTAAATGGGTCATGTTGGGTAGTAATGGATAGATCTAATTGAGCTGATTTGGAAAAGTACCATATACGTCACATTGTCTCAAGTTTTGATGAAGATGTGGGTGAGGCAAGTTTTGGCAAGTTTTTTCTTTCTAGCCCTGGTGTGACATCATGCTTCTTTCTGACCAGAAAAATGACAACATAGTAGTTGGAAGAAGGCCGGCTATGTTTTGTGTGTAGTGCCTGAAGCTTGTTTTTTCCGTCATGTCTTTTTTGCCTATGTTTTCTACAGGTTTAGGTACAATTCTATGCTTAAGGGGGGGTCTCTATACTACTGTCATTATAAACTAAATATCATTAATTAGGGTAAATTAGCAAATTGTTTTATAGTTTTTTCATTTTCATTCATTCATTTATTTATTTATTTATTTTTCAGGCTTAGAATTGATGTGTATCAAAGTAGGATCAATAAAAATTATTGATTCTCTGAACTTTCTTCCAATGCCTTTAGCCACTCTACCCAAAACATTTGGGATAAGTGAAATATGTAGAGGATATTTCCCGCATTTCTTTATTAGAAAGGAAAATTATAGATATATTGGACCCTATCCTTCACCAGACATGTAGGGTTACAATGCTATGAAACCTGCAGCTCGTGCCACATTTCTGGATTGGTATAATGGAAAGCTTGAAGCAGTAAGTTTGCAAAAAGTATAAAAGTTTTGCATTCAGAAGTGTGTCCTTGTTTAGGGGTGTCAGTTTAACTTTGAGATTGAATTACTTGATTACTGTCGTAGCAATGTACAGGTTTCACGACAGTGTTGTATGAAATTTAGGGATATTTTCATTGAGGAAACAGATGTTGATCCTTTTGAAAAATCAATAACCATTGCCAGTGCTTGTAATCTTCTTTTCTGACATTAATTTTTGAAACCAAAGAGTATTGGAGTAATACCATACAAAGGTTATGGTAAAGAAGAAAGACAGTCTGTTATCACCTTAAAATGGTTAAAATGACTATCCTATAAAAATGAAAAACTGTATATTTGACATATACTTAAGGGTGGTGAAGTTCAAATTGGAAAATACAAGGTCGATGGTTTATCAGATAATTTTATCAAAAATTTTGAAATTTTAATATCTACCTGTTTGTTGAAGGAACAACTGTTTATGAATTTGATGGTTGTTATTGGCAAGGTTGCCCCAAATGTATGAAAAATAGACATCAGTTAACAGCTGATAACAATACAAAAGCAACCATGCATATGAACACACATTTAACCGTGCTATGGAACTTCAATCAATTGGTCATAGAGTAGTTGAAATGTGGAAATGCGATCTGTTACAACAACTTCCTTCAATTCCTGGAATGAAAACATTTTTTGCTACAGTTGAAATACCTGAACCTATAAACCCTTGAGAAGGTAAAATTTCAAGAATGTTCTTTTTCATTTTGTCAAAAGTTTTGTTGTTTTTAGCTTTCTTTGGTGGTTGCACTAATGCTGTAAAACTGTATCACAAAATTAAGTACAATGAAGATGGAACACCTGCAGAAAAGATTAATTACCTAGATGTGTGCAGTTTATACCCATTCATCAACAAATATGGGGAATACCCCACAGGTCATCCAAAAATCTTTATGGAAGGTTTTGAAGAGGTCAGCTCAACTTCCCAACCTTATGAAGGATTGATCAAATGTACGGTTTTACCCATTTGCAATCTCTCACACCCTGTTCTATCATATTGGCATGGTGGTAAACTGTTGTTCCCTTTATGTAAAACTTGTATGCATACTTTGCAAAAGGCCACCTGTGATCACTATGACCAAGATCGAGCATTAGATGGTATATGGATAGCAATAGAATTATACAAAGCCTTAGAGAAAGGATATTAGGTTTATTGTTACTGTAATAATTTGCTTTTTGTATACAGATATTTTCATTTTGTGTTTTAGATCCTCAAGATTTTTGAAGTTTGGCATTACCATAACATTGAGCAATGTCATCCAACCAAAAATCCTGATGGTGGTTTATTCACACAATACATCAACACTTTTATGAAAATAAAACTAGTAAGTTTTATGTTATGAAAATATGATGGAATTTGATAGTAATTTTTATAGGAGAGTTAAGGTTACCCTGCTAGAGCTCAGACAGATGAGCAAAAACGTGAATACAAAATTGAGGTCTACAGTTGCGAGAATATTTCATTGGATCCATCAAAAATTTCAAAAAATCCTGGAAAGAGGGCTTTGGCGAAATTAATGCTAAATTCTTTCTGGGGAAAGGTAACTTTGCATAGTTTTTGTATTTTATTTAATTATTTTATGTTTTTTAGTTTGGTCAGCAAAACAATATGGATAAGACTATTATCCACAATGCACCTAAAGAATATTTTGAACTCGTAATGCATGTTGTCAATGTTATTAAAAATATTAGACTAATCAATAAGCAAATGGAGTCAATGACCTATTGTCAGCATGATGATTTTGCCGAGGTTATGGGGAATACTAACGCCGTTATAGCAGCTTATACGACAGCTCAGGCTCGACTAAAGTTATATTCCTACATTGAATGATCAAAAAGTAGAGTATTGTATTTTGATACAGATAGTATTATGTACTTGTCAACAATTGATAAGCAACAATATCAAGTAGGTACAGGATGGTGCTTGGGCAAAATGACGGATGAATTATGTGGATATGGTATTGGATCTTACATTACCAAATTTGTTAGTAGAGGACCTAAAAATTATGCTTACAGACTGTACAGTCCATCTATCGACCAATACCATCACGTATTAAGGTTCATGGTATCACTTTGTCATCAGACGCTTTGAAAAAAGTTAACTTTTATTGTACACAGTCTTCCTATTGGATGTCAACAAGATCGTAAAGTTGTTACCTGTGAAACCTTGAAAAAAATTCGTGTAGTATATGATAAGCATGTTTTTAAACATAATTTTTGTAAATTTCCTCATTTTTGGACTAAGTGATTTTTTTGCAATAAAAAAAAATGATACATTGATTTAAAAGTTTTCTCTTTTGATATGTAAAGATTTTGAAATTCTCAAAATTCTCTACATGCTTTTTATGTCCAGCTTGTTCTGGTCATTTTTCTATAAAAGACCTTTTTGGTAATTTTTGGCGGGTAATCAACTCTATAGCTATGCACCCTTAAGAATAATATTTAATCGCATATAGACTCTTTGCAGATTTTACTCATAACAGAGACCACGTCAGGTAGAAGCCAGCAGTGCAATAGTGCTAGGAGCATGGTGAGGAGCCAATGACAGCCTAGAGTTGGGCACTGCAAGTCATACTATGTATGGCAGGTATGTTCTGTAAAAGGATATATTTGGCATCACATATGTACCAGCCTCCTCGTCCCTGATGCTGGGACGGACTCAAAAGGTCAGTGCTAATGGGTAGACAAATGCTATTGATATATCACATGACTTATTGCTCATTTTGATTGTTTATTCTACCTTGGCTAGCTATATAAAGCTTGGAGCGGCAGCTTCAGCTTTATTAGCTAGGCGAACTTTCCTCCCCCCAACAGGCACCGGGGTGGTGGTGGTGGCAGGCGGGCAGCAGGGGTGTGTAATAATAAAAGCACAAGCAGTAGAGTACCACACAAAATTAAGGCTGTTGTCCCATATGGGTCATGTTTGGTAGTAATCGTCAGATCTCATTGAGCTGATTTCAAAAAGTACCATATATGTCAAATTATCTCAAGTTTTGAAGAGATGTGGGTGAGCTAAGTTTCAGCAACTTTTTTCTTTCTAGCCCTGGTGTGACGTCATACTTCTTTCCAACCATAAAAATGACATCATAGTGGTAGGAAGAAGGCGGGATATGTTTTGTGTGTAGTGCCTAAAGCTCGTTTTTTCCGCCATGTCTTTTGCCTATGTTTTGTACAGGTTTAGGCACAATTTTACGCTTAAGGGGGGTCTCTATACTACTGATGACCATTTCAATACAAAAACTGCATTATAAATTGTCCATCGAATTGAGGAGAATGGGGTGCTATTGCTGTAATGTTTTTCATGCCTTTTCCAAAAAAGGTATTCACAGAAATCATTTAGACATGTAGAGCCTTTGATTACACCCTCCCCTTGACTGCAGGTATTGCAACAAAATTCTCCTTCGCTTTGACAACACTGATCACACATGGTATGGACAATGCATAAATTTGGCTCATGTTCGAATACAACCCCAAGATCCATTTGTTGTAGAATTTTTCCTGTGTAGTATCAAAATCATAAAAAAAAAATTTTTGACTAATTGGACACTTATTAGTAATTCCTGTTTCATCATCAACCAGACATATATTGTCATACTTAACACCTTCGTCATTTGTTTCAAATACATCTTCCTCTTCAAATTTCTCATTACCCACAGGTTGCATAAAACATAAATGTTCTGAAATTTAAAAATTTTAAATTGAATAAACATCATAATAATAATTATACTGTGTCTAATACCTTTTCTAGGTATGCTCTTATTGCATGTTTTGCATTCAAAATAACGGCAATTATGAGGTTTAGAATGTGCTCATCGAATCAGTGTATCACATTGCTCACACACTTTGAGACAGTCATAGATAGATGTCTCAGTTTTTTGACATTTCTTGTGTCCAACAAGGCTTGTGTCCAGCAAAGCACTTGTCGTTTTTGAAATATGGCTGACAATCTTTGCATTTTCGAGCATTAAATTGATTACATGAGGGTGTATTGTAACACAATGGACAAAAGTTTTTGCATGTATGTTCCACTTTATTATTGTAGGCTAGGTCGCAATAAGAACAAAAATAGCTGCAGTCAAAAAAAATCAGGCATCTTTGTAATGACTGGGTAATGGTTATCCTGGTGGTAAATATTCAAAATATGCACTGCTTCAGGTCCTTAAAACTCTAATTGTGAACACAATAACAGAAAAATAAAAAAACTTTAACCTCTAAATATTAAATCCTTAAATCATTCTTTGCTAAATATTTTGATCTGATAATCAGGTAGTAGAACAGTTTGCAGTTTTTCCCATTGATGAAAACCGCATGAACCTTGATGATTTGCAAACCCTGCCTGGGTCATCAATTCTTCAGCAACCAATGTTTGCAGTATATTCCTCTTGCTAGACTTTCGAATATTTTCCCATTTGTACGCACCGTTCCCATCTTTTTTACGAATGTAAGCTCTAGCAACAACTAGAGCTCTAGCAAAACATAAATCATCGGTGTTGTTGATTTGAATAATACAACACTTGTCTTTCAGGAAATCATTATGTTTTAAATATTGATGAGCATTGTGAATACCTTAAATTAAAAAAGAAAATAGACAAAAAGAAAAAGGAAAAGTTTTTAAAAATGTTAAAAATGCAATTAAGTGTGTAAGTAAGTAAATAAGTAAGTAAATAAGTAATTTAATTAGCTTACCACTACCCACAGGTGTTGTTACAACAATTGTACAAATTCTAGCTTGATGGCTATCAATCTGTATTTGTTCATTTGATTGAAGATCAGCATTAAGAGTGTTCACAATCAAATCTCTGGTTAAAGCTTGTTTTGGTCTAAAAGGTGTCAAAACGGGACCTTTTGTCAAATCTGGATGGTCAAGGGAAAACCCCACAAATGCATTATCATGGACATTCTCCGAAATTTGCTCAAGTATACATTGAAATGTTGGCGCAAGTTGAGCATTTAAATCATCCATGCCTTCAGTATTACGAAATCTCAAAGAGTACTCATGACCTTCAGCATTAAAATGCCCAAAATTCATGGTACTGGGTTGACCTAACTCAAAAAAATCGTCGGCAACAAAAGATGAGTTTGTTATACCCCACCACCACCAATTTGAACTGGTTCATAAATTTCTTCTTCATCCGAACTGAGCAGTGTATAACTTTTGTATTGATCATTTTCATCATTGTCATAATCTAAAATAGTTCCTTCTTCATCCCAAATATTATTATTATCAAGTGTTTTTTTTTCTTCTTCTTCCTCAGAGGTAAGCCAGGGTGAAGGGTACTGATAGTCTACTCCTAAGGAACCAGATAAGGCAACATAATACATAAGCATCAGTTACGTATCACATACGTTATCACATACCTTATCAGTGTCTTATCTGATACTAGCAGTCAGATGATTTAAAAATTATGTACTGGTAATGTAAGACATAAAGTGGTCATAGATAAGAACCGATAAGACTTGAATTTCATGGTTTGTGTTCCTTTTTTTCATTATTAATAGATAGTAATGCTCAAATATACACAATAAAGTCAATTTCACATTCATAACAATCCTTTACGATCAAATAATGTAATGTGAAAAATTTAGATTTCACAAACATTGTCGTAGCAAGTCATAGATAAAGTCAAGTAATACCTAAGCCTAGGTAAGGTAACATGAGTCCTACTGATAGATCATGCATAAGGTCACATAGTTTACAAGCACTGCTAATGTAATATATAATATGTACTAATAGAAACAGCATAATAAAGCATTATGTGGTATTTTTGATCAAAAAAACCAAACAATTTGGCCGGGCAGGCATCAATTTGACAATTTCCGCATACAAGTAATGCTCGATTTTCTGTGATCCAGACACATTATGAAATGCTGAGTTGCTGTATGACATACGGTGCTGTTACAGAATTTTTCTGGTTGATGCATTTTTTGAACTTTTGGAGTAGCAGGATTACTTGTGCTGAAGGCCTTTGTGATAAAAATTAATTCCAGATTTTTGTTTTTCAGGTTTCTTACATTCACGTTATGTTTGTATTTCAAATTTTATTGTGAGCTCATGAGAAATTGGATATTGTGTTCATTACTGAGCAAAGTAGGCATCATTTCCGATAGAAAGTTGTAAACAAGTAGGTAATAAGTCTCGAAAATAAATAGAGTATCATTTTTAGTCCATAGGTATGGTTATTAAGTACTGGAATCTACCTCAAAAACTGCCATGAAGACAGGAGAAAAGAAAGTGGGGAAGGCTGTGAACTGCAAAAGTTCTTGCTTGCTAGTGGACATTGACCAGTCCTGTTATGTTATTAATTGCTTGTTTTCAGTTCAAGTTCGATTCAGTTGCTTGGATCAAATTTATTAAAATCGAATTTTTCTATCTGACGTTTTACCTATTTTTTATTGTTAGCAGACTGAAATATCATCACATTTTCCCAGCCTGGTAATAAGTTTGTGAAGGAAAAGAAAATCATATTGCTTCTCTAGTATTCTGTTATTAGATGAGTGCATTCTTAATCAGATCAGTTTTTTTTTCTTGTTTACAGATAGGCTTCTGAAACTTGGAACTGACAAAATTGTGATGATCAAGTTAATGAATATATAATTTAGAAGTAAGTGTTGATTGAATTTAAATTTTTTTTTCAGGCAGCCATGTTGAACAGAATATAATCCAAAATCATAGAAGACAATTACATATTCTTTAATGAGATAGAGGTATTTTCAAATTGTGTTGACATCTGTATTTTTGTGACTATTTGATTGATTTTACATTTCAGATGACTGATAATTGTATGAAGAATCCAAGGCTCCCTATGAAATTGTGGAAGTTCTGAAATGTAAAAGATAGGTGATAGCCTTTTTAGCCATAATACATGTTCTTTATAATCCTTGCTTTTTATTATGGCAAAAGATATTTTTTTATTAAGAATAAATTTGGCCATCACATTGTCTTATATAGTAGCACACAGGGTATATAAAGGTATTAGTAAGGTACAACATGAGGTTGAGATAAGCATGGGTAACATACCACATAAGTCATTCGGTACTGACAAGGCATGCACAAGGTAATATGTAAGGTAGCCACGTTCCCTTTCTGTACTCACCCATACAAATAAGGTAACACATATGGTCATGGTTGGAACAAGTAAGGTCATGTATAAGCATCTGTAAGAACTGGTAAAGTAAAAGATAAGCATTGAACAAATAACACATAAGGTTTGTGTATACCATTATCTGTACCTTATCTAGTATGTAACAGGTATTTTACCTATTCTTATCAGTACCCTTTACCCTGGGAATATTCTCTATATCTGCATCAACAATCATTTCATCTTCATTGGAGGTAATATCTTCTAAAATTTCCATAGGTATGTCATCTTCTTCCGAAGTAATATCCCCCTAAATAGGTTTCATTATAAAGATTATCCAAACTAAAACTAGAAAAAATTAGAAAAAGCCCTATTTACCAAAACCTATACAGTAATAATGGAAAAAATTTTTATAAATTAGTGAAAACTATTAATTTTACCGTAGAGATTTAATTATTATTTACGACCTTGTTGTAGTACTTTTCTTTTTTATGATGGGAAAGCTTTAAAGACCTCTATAACTCATGAACACATGCCCATATAATTTCATTAGCTTATTTTACTAACATATAATCAGATGAAACCAGTTGAAACACCTGTTTTACTGTACAACTCTAGTATTTTTGTTTTGATTCTTAATACTATAAAAGAACTGTAATAGCTGTTCATAACCCTGTTGCACCATCTTTTCTTTTCATGGGGAAAAGCTTTAAAGGTAGTTATAATTCATGCGCACATGGCCATACTGTTTCTATAGCTTTGACCTTGAAGATTACTACAATGCACAAACATAATTATTTTCCCAAGCTTTGATCTCGAAGATTACTATAACACACAAACACGTTTATTTTCTCTAGATTCTATACGTGTATGCTAGAACAATCATTTACTATAGAACATATAGCTGGAATATTTCTTTCTTTCGCTTATAAGACTACCTCTTACATAGTCATCAAAATAACACACTACCATAGGATATAAGCCTTAGCTATTTATTATGCTTATAACCCACCTTTTACTCTCTAAACTTTTGACCAGTTTATACATTTATTGGTTTTCCTGTTACAAAAACTACTTGTTTCTGTCTCTCTCTCTCTTTAGTATATTTCTTCCCCAAATTTTCAACAAATGGAACACCAGTTTACATTAGACGAAAACATGGCATCATTTGTAGTGGTTGAAGGTAAATATGTGTCCATTTATTTTTGTAATGTTGACCCCAAAACAAAAGATATGTACAGTCGGAGATTCAACTTCATTCTACCCAAATACAGTATATTAGGTCGCAATGTCAACATTATTGAAAAGACATTTTCCCATGGAGGTCAATGTGGCATCAACTTTGGTTATGAGATGATGGTCGAGAGCGATGGGGTTACAGTAGAATTTACCAATTTGTTTAATGGAACAAAATGGAGTTTATTGAAAGAAGTGAGTTGATATGAATTTTTTCTTTCTTTTTTCTTCTTTTATTTCTTTCTTTCTTTCTTTCTTTCTTTCTTTCTTTCTTTCTTTCTTTCTTTCTTTCTTTCTTTCTTTCTTTCTTTCTTTCTTCCTTCCCTCCTTCCTTCCTTCCTTCCTTCCTTCCTCCCTCCCTCCCTCCCTCCCTTCCTTCCTTCCTTCCTTCCTTCCTTCCTTCCTTCCTTCCTTCCTTCCTTCCTTCCTTCCTTCCTTTCTTTCTTTCTTTCTTTCTTTCTTTCTTTCTTTCTTTCTTTCTTTCTTTCTTTCTTTCTTTCTTTCTTTCTTTCTTTCTTTCTTTCTTTCTTTCTTTCTTTCTTTCTTTCTTTCTTTCTTTCTTTCTTTCTTTCTTTCTTTCTTTCTTTCTTTCTTTCTTTCTTTCTTTCTTTCTTTCTTTAACAATTTTGAAGCTTGAATTGTTTTTTCTTCCAAGGTATATAATGTTTTTTCTTTAGCAGTTTTGGCTCTGGACCAGCACAATACATGAAATATCACCAGTTATTTCAAACGAGTACAATGCTCTAGCAGTAAAACACCAAACAACAATAAAACACAAAACAAATGATAATGATGATGCCGATGTTTCAGCAACAAAAATCGCTGGAAAAGATGTTGCTGATACAAAAATTGTTGGAAAAAAAGGCAATGATGCTATGAAAATTGTTCAAGAAGGCCCTGATGCTACAAAAATCGCTGGAGAATGGGGTGATGCTACTGAGGATCAAAAGACAGTTAGCACCCAAATGCTGTTTGTTTATAAGCTCTTCATTTACTACCTCAATGATCCAGACTAGGATTCAACTTTGGATATGAGTTCGCTGGATGCTGAAACCAAACATATTTGCGAATTATGTGTCCCCGGCTTAGATATTCCATGGATTTTTGATGAGCAAGTAGTAAAAGGTAAAAAATTGTTTATAATTATATGTGCTGAGCTAGCATTACAAAACATCTTTATGGGGTGTATTTTTGATTGTTATTGCCCAAAAGAGGTAGGAATTATTAAGGATCATCACTGTCTGGGACCTCATTCCAAAGATTATAATGCATATACACCAGCAGTCGATCGTTTATATGAAAAGATGGGGGTTATCATTGACTGTTTTGAGTATGTTATAGGCGAGGTTCAAGGTTATAACTATATTCACACCTTTAAACAGATGATTGACATATTTCGATGTATCCTACTTACAAGTACTGGTCGTAAAATTGTTAAGGATACTTTAGCTCCTTTTAATGATGAAGCTTATCATGACTTTGATGATAATGTTGTTGTTGTCCAAACACTACGCCAGTTCATTAACTGTAAATTGTAAAAGTTTTGCTTACACTCATTACAGTTTTGTATGTCTAATTAATTAATCAATTCAGTAATTAATTATAGTTTGCTTACTTATGTACCTGCTTGATAATTACATATATATATATATATATATGTAATTTCATACATCATTTCTCCATATATACTTTTTTCATACAGTGAAGTTATTCTATTTTATATAATCACTTATTTTATGTTTTACATTTGTACTGTGTTTTATTCTATTGTAACTTTTGATAATTATAGATAGCAATTTGTTCAAAATAAAAATCATTTCAAAAATTGTTCAAGTAAAAAGTGGCTGGTTTTTGTTGTTGTGAAAGAGAGAGAGAGAGAGAGAGAGAGAGATGTCAGATAATGAAGAGTTTTATATATGGAAACACTGATTTAACTGCATAGTTCCTGCTGCAACAAAATCAGGAAAAACACAATTTGTTAAGAAACTTGTAATTTCTCCTAAAGAAATGATTCACCCTGCTCCTATAAAAATTTATTGGTGTTATTCGGAATGGCAAGAAGATTACAATGAATGAGTTCAAGAATGTGCTTATGTAGAATTTATTCAAGGTTCACCTGACTTGGACGAACTTCAAAAAAGTAAAGGCACTCCTAAATTATTGATTATGGATGATATGGTGCAAAAGATAAAGAATGATCAAGGTTTAACTCAACTTTTTACTAAAGAATCACATCACTGGAATATATCAATTAAACATATCCTTCAGAGCCCAATTTTTTGATGGAATGCATATGAGTAGGATAAATGCTCAATATTTGGTGCTTTCAAAAAACCCTAGTGATAGGTTACAAGTCCGCACATTGGGTTGACAGATTTTCCCAACTACTTCAAATTATTTCATAGAGGCGTATGAGGATGCTACCAGTATACCATATGGTTATTTATTAATAGATCTTACACTGACATGTCAAGAAAAATGTCGACTTAGATCTAATATATGTCCTGACCATTATCACATGATTTTATATACAGCTAAATAATTGATCATTTCTACAAAAAACTTTTTACAAGTTAGTTGGATCTTCTTATTTATCGATATGTTATACAGTAAATACACTTTTTAAAAGTCTTACTGTAATTCTTTTTATATTATATTTATAATATAAAATATTTATATTTTTATATCTTTATCTGTTTTTATTGTATGGATACAATATCCTTTTCAATTCTATGAAAATATGGAAACTGTAAATGTTACCAATTATATGATACCAAATACAAAAAATGGTACAGATCTGGAATATTTATGGGAAAATTATAAATTACATATAACACCCTTACTACATTTTGTAGAAAAAATTTTACAATGTCCTCAGAATGATAGTGAATTTATGCAATAAGGAGTGTGTTTCCAAATATATATTTTCAACCCTACTGTATTTTCTTCCTGTAGGGGTACCAGTAAATTTCAGACCTTGAACATCAAAGGTACTAGATTACAATATAGTGATACTGTAGACTTATTACGTAGTCATGAAAAAATATTTTGCAGTGTATCTCTTTGGTCAAAATTTTGGAAGAGGTTGGTCATTTTTCTATAATTTGTTTGTTTGTTTTGTGTCAATTACAATTACAATGTCTGCGGCATTTGAAGTTTTTGTCAAAACAGTGGAAAATAAAGTAAAAAGGTAACAAATTTTATATCTATTCATCTACTTATTAAACTATAGTGTTATTTTTATTTGAGGTAAAATACTAACCAACAAGCAGAAACGCAAAATGGCTGATTTGTTTTCAACTCCTTTCTCACCCGAAGCCATGATTTTTTAAAAAGACATAGCTAAGGTGTGCAATCATTTACATTGTGAAGCTGGTTTACTTATTGGATGTAAAAAAGTTACACAATTTTGGTGGTTTGCTAAATTATTACTAATGGAATTGAATATGATTGAACCTCGCTCTATTTTTGTAGAAGATCTTTTTTTAAAGCTAGATACAACTCATAAACTGTTTTTTATGAATATGAATAATTTGTGTGCTTTTTCTAGATGTGAAGAGTTGAATATTACTATACAAAATGAAGCTTCATTCCTATCTTAATGTATTACATTAACTGTTTCTATGTTCATTTAAAGTTTGGTCATTATTGCAATATTTTTCTGTACTGTATGGTCTGTTTTCTATGGCTTCTAGATTAAAGCAATATATTCAGGAGCTCAATGTGTTGAAAAATTCAATTTGTGTTCCAAGATGTGTTTTTCTTCAACATTCTTCCCCCTAATTTGATCTGTTGTATATGTGAAATTTGTTTGAACATATTGAACGGTAATATCCCCATTAATTCAGAGTTAAAAAAGAAATTGGCGAAACATAAATTATTGCTTAGAACTTCAGCTACAAGACACAAAAAATTAGAAAAAAGAGGTACATAATAAAGGCACAAGAATTGTTCAAAGTGGTGGAGCATTTTTACCTCTAGTACTACCGGCTTTATTATCTACACTGGCAATTATTGTTACAGAGAAGTTATTATAGAATGAAATTTGCTAGTAAATTTGCTCTTATCCCTCATGAGGTTCTGAATAAGTTGAATAACTCTCAGGCTTCTTCTTCCTTGAGTGCAAATGAAAAGACAGGTATAGCTAAACAAGTTGACATGTATTGTGATGAATTAGAGCACATTTTAGAGGATAATACATTAACACCCGAAGAACAATACAAAATGTACTCGCAATTATTTTCACAATGTTTAACTTTTGAACATGAAAATGCTCAACCATCTACAGTGATTTTGAAACAAAAAGTTATTGATGATAATGAAAATGAAAATGATGGTGCTTATTTGAAACAAAAAGAAAAAAATTGGTTGAATGATGATGAAAAGTTACTCAGTGGTATTCTTAAACAATTTAAATGTTCAGCATCATTATTTTTGGAACATGTGTGATGTAATCCTAGTATAAATGTTAATAAGCAAGGCGAAGTATTAATTGATGGAAAATTAATTGAACGATCACATCTTATTGATTTCTTACATGATTTTTTGCCTTAACATTCAAAAATTATGCAACCCCTTGGAGTAGTGGAATTTGCTAATGCTTTGAGAAAACATAATGTACCCTTAGAGGCTATAGAAAACCCTTTACCAAAAATGTTATTCACTCTACCTCAGAAACTCTCCTACCATACACATCTGGAAGAATTAGATGATCAGGCAGGTAGCAGTAGTGTCAAGCAGTTGAATAGATCACTCGTGAAAGGTATTGATTTATTTCCACGTGTTGCAGAAGAAGATATCAAAGACCATTCATTGTTCAATGAAGGAAACTTGACAGAAAAGAAAATAAGGCGAAAAGTTAGAACACTTAGATGGTATACTTCTTTGTACTACAGCGATTTACACCTAACTTTCAAAATTATACAAAAATTTACAGGGAAATCCTACAGCTTTTTCTAGTATTGAAAAATTATATGTTGAACCTAGAAAACACTATAAAACAATTACATGTAAAAATGTTAAAGATTGGCTCTCAAAACATGATAGTTATACCTTACATAAGGAAGTCAACAAAAAGTTTTCACGTAACCATATTTATGTTACAGCTATGGATCAACAATGGGAAATTGATTTGGCAGATATGTCTTCTCTAGAAGATTTTAAGGATGGATATAAATTTATGTTTACATGTATAGATGTTTTAAGTAAATAGGCAGGGGTTTAACCATTAAAATCAAAACCTGCTAAGAATGTATGCGATGCTTTTCAAAATATTTTAAAAAGAGGTTGAATCCCTTGGAGAGTGCACAGCGATAAAGGAAAAGAATTTGTCAACAAAGATTTCCAAAAATTATTAAAAGCTAATGATATACATTTTTTGCTTCCCAGAATGAAGACATTAAATGTTCAACAGTGGAATGGTTTAATAGAACCTAAAAAACTGAATTAATTAAATATTTTACAGAGTTTATCACTTATAAATGGATTGATATTTTACCGGCAGTTGTTTCGAACTATAATCATTCTATTCATAGATCAATTAATGAAAAATCTATTAATGTGAGTTATTCTAACGAGAAAAATATATGGCAGAGACTCTACCCCAAAAGCTTATACACTAGAAAATCTAAGATGGATACGGGAGATTATGTGCGAATTAGTAAACATAGAGGCCTGTTCGACAAAGGTTATTTACCTCTATGGAGTGAAGAAGTTTTTGAATTAAAACATATTGTGAAGACTAGAAACCATATACTTTATGGAATTCAACACTTGGAAGGTGAGGATATAGAAGGGCGTTTTTATGAAAAAGAGCTACAGAAAATTGATTTTAACCCTTATATCAAAGAATACAAAAATGAAAAGGTTTTGAAAACTAAATGCTTACCAGATGGTCAGAATAGAGTACTTGTGAAGTGATGAGGTTATCCTAAAAAATTCAGCAGCTGGATTTTAGAAAAGGATATACAAAATGACGATGACAATTACAATGGACAACTTTGAACTGGCATACTATGCTCAACAAGATGCAATTTTATCAAGAATTTTTCTAAGAGTTTTTGCTTGCCATACATTGCCGGCAATAGTTAAAAGGCCTGCGGCTTCAATTACAAACACTGATACATCTTTTCAAAAATTTTGATTCCTATGGTTTACCACCATTTCAGGGTTTTTTTTTGACCTACAAGTCACAAGCCAAGTGACTTGTTGACCAAAAATTTTACAAGCCATTTCAAATTTTTACAAGCCAATTATATAATTTCAGTATAGGTGTATAAATTCCAATGCTAGGTTATTTTTTAAAGAAATGTGTATATTGAGCATCATGGCAATCGATCAAAAAAAGAGATGTCATTCAACATTTATTCAATAACATTTTAGAGCCATTAATTAATTAAAATTCACGAAACATTTGGAATTTTTGAGTTTGATCAAAGTCTAATCTACAAGCATTGTGGAAAAAATTTTCCAGCAAACTATCTAAAAACATAATGACTTTGAATTACATGAGAAATTGACCGTTAACTCCTCTATGATGACAAGTGAGAGCCCAAAAAAGCTATTAATCTTTCATGCCTGAAAGGCCTAAAAATTTTTTTTGGGTATTGACATTCTGTGATGCTGGAAAATCAATTTTCCAATCACTTATTTGAAGAATTAGTTTCGAATTTTCTGTTCAGAAGTCGTAATTTCTGGAATTTTATGTTTGAAAAATTTTAAAACCATTAATTCATTCACACATTCACACACTCTCATGAACTTGGCCGAAAAGATATGAGTAAGAAGAGTATAAATTTCCCAAAACTACTCCCATGAAGCTTTTGGATTGATTTTACCTTAAGAAAGGAATAATCGCTCCAAAAAGTTTACAGACTTGACGTATTGATCTTTCTCAAAAAATGTGTCAAGGGGAAAATGTGAATCTTCATTAAATATCAAGATGAAATATTGAAGATTACCAATTAAAACAAGAGATAATAGGTTTAAGATGATTAAAACTATCAAAGATTAAATGACAAATGAATGTAGACATGTTAGAAGCAGCATCTGAGCTAGGAAATACATAATAATGCTTATTTAAGTTATAACCAGCGTGAAGTGCTGGAAAATGTTGAGATTATGACCTTCTAAAATGCACCAAAATGGATCTTTTCTGCATCGGATATGATCAAACACAAGACTCAAAAAAATTCCAACAAGCCATTTTGGCTTGTCGGCATTTGAAAAGTACACCTACAAAATTTTTTGTAGCAGAGCTTGTGGCATATATACTTTGTATTTTTTGTATTATAAAGTGTGAAATGTTCTTATGTATAAAATGTTTAAAAGTTTTAGTTATACAAATTTTGCTTACAATGATAAACTAGTTTGTAAGTTTTTTCATTGTAAATTTTCTGTAAAAAGTTGATTGTGAAATAAATTATGTGTGCATTTGTAAAAAGTTACCCCTCCTTCTTAATGTATTTTTGTATTTATTACTTTACTAGCTCCGCCTCTTTTATGTATTTTTGTATAATTTTATTGGTTTCTTTACTAGCTCCACCTTTTCATAGAATTCATAATTAATTATCTAATTGTTAAATTAAGATTTTTAATTTTGAAATGGATAGTAATAATAGAACTCCTTCGGAATCATCTCATGTCAGTGTTTGGGATTTTTTTGGAAAACGTTTAACTCGAAAGGAAGTGGTGTTCTTTAGTTAGGTCATACTAATGTATATTATAGTCATTACAGCTATTATAAATTTATCTCTCTACAATAATAATACACAGTTGTCCTTTGGCTTATTGTGTGCTTGTATAGGGTATTTATTACCTAGCCCCATACCAGGACTATCGCTATCACCTAACTCATTGAAGACTATAAGTACAATAGCTAACATTATAAATAATGACAACCTTTAAAGATCAGTTTTATATCCATTTACCAAGTAATAGCGAATATGGAAACACACTCTCAGATTTTTCAGCTCATCTACCTTACCATTTAAAACTAGATGGAAACTGGGAGGTAGAGTTGAGTCAAATAATATATCCATACAGCTGGGCTACAATTTCCAATCAGGGTGGAGATAACATAATAGTGTTAATTATGGATGGTATTGGTAATAAAGTTGAACCTATCAAAGAAATTAAAATTATAGTTTTTGAAAAACATTACTTTGGGGTAGCCAAATTAATTGATGAGTTCAATGCAAAAATTGGGGCAGCAATTGCAGGAACTGACATTGAAATCATGTTTTCATTTGATGAACATGGTTGAGGTTTGGTTAATTTGAAATCTTTTCTTCTCGCCATTCCTGGAAATAAACATTTATATATGTTAGGAATTCAACCACTGAATTTAAATGATTTACAGAGTTTTTATGTTTACTGTAATATTATCGAAAATCAAATTGTTGGAAATACTTTAGCATCACTTTTACCTATAGTAAACATGCAGGGAAAAAACAAAAATATAGTGAGTCAATTATATGTATACCCATTGAGTTAAAAAAAATTACTGTACTCGAAATTATTATAAAAAACAGTATGAACGAGTTTATACCCTTTCAGTTTGGGAATGTTATAGTTAAATCACATTTCCAGTGATGTACTCCTTTATTCCTATAATAATAGTATCAAATTTTCACTAGCATTTATTCATTGATTTGCATTTGGATGCATTGTCCTCAGGTTGAATTTTTGCAAATGCTCCTAATTAAATAATTAATTCATTCACTTGTTCATTTTGATTTACAAAGCAAAATATGCATACAGTATTTATTCCTGAAACCATTGATTACTGGGTCAATATTTATCAACACAGCATTCAAGATAATCAGTTCCAATTACATGGTACCTTAGAAGGCTTCAGAGGAGCATATCCCTTTTATTATAGACATCAGGAAGCAGGAGAGAAAAGTGTTGCTGGGCATGGATGAAATGCAGCAGGCAACTTATTACATGAGACGGGTGACTACCTTCAGAAAGAAAAAGGTCTAGGGAAGAGTAAACATATAAATTCTACGGTACATTTAAAGAGCAATAAAAAGTTGAATAATGGTCGTCATCATCATCATCATCAAAAACATGAACATAAACATCTAAAACATTGTTCCTCATTCTTAAAAAAGACTCCATGTAGAGTAATTGGTTTCAAGGATATCTATTCAAAATCAGTAAATTTATTGATGCTGCATTGTCTCCTAGTAGTAAAACAGAATTAAATTTATTTACCGTACCTCCAACACAAGTTGCTATTCATAGAAGTTTTTGGTCTGGAATTCAGCTCCAAAATCCTTGTACTAATGAAGGACCCTATGAATTTGTTATTTCACCTGATTCGTATATGCTGGATTTATCAAGAAATTTTATATATTTTACTATTTGAATTACAAAAGCTAATGGTGCTTCTAGGACTTTAACATTGGATGCCAACAACAATCTCAATGGTAATGTTGTAGCACCAATAAATTTGATCAGCAAAACATTTTTCAAACAGATCAAAATTTACCTAAATGGAAAATTAATATCTGACCGGTAAGTTTTATAATTAAATGTATGTTCACCTGTTTTTTAATTTTAATGTTTCAACATTTTAGTGGGGATAGATACGCTTACAGATCTTATTTGGAAATGGAATTGAACTATGGTCCTGATGCTAAGTAGACACACGTTACAGCTGCTGGTTATACTTTTGAAAATGATGATGTTCTCGATATAAAGAAAAACAAGGGTGCTTCGGAAAGAGCTTGAATGTTCAAAAACAGTGCAGTTGTTGAATTAATGGCCACTATACATGCCCATCTATTTGTGCAAGAACGCTTTCTATTGAATCAATGTACCTCGAAAATTGATTTATACAGACATAGAGATGATTTTTGTTTGTAGAGATTTATATCTTATGATAACGAAGCTTATAAGATTGAGGTTAAAACATGTCTTTATTTATTAAAAAAGTTGAAGTTGCGGATAATGAATCTATGTTGCAAAATACGGCTGCAAAATACCCTATTCATCAATGTCATGTTACAAGTCTATACATAACAGCTAGTCATTGCTCAGTTCATCTAAACTCGTTGTTCACAGGTCCTTTACCTCATCCTCTCCTTGTGGCGCTTGTTGGTAGTGCAGCTGCTAGGGGTGATTATTATCAAAGCCCTTTCAATTTTTTGGATTAAATGAAATCAAAATAACTAGCAGTACTACAACATTACCTACTACGCCTTATATGTTAAATTTTAAAGAAAACAAATATTTGTGCACTTTTATACAATTATTTGAAGGTGTAGGGATTGGTACAGATAACAAGGGCAATGAAATTACTCGAAATTCTTCTACAAAGCATAACACACTTTCTGTTTTTGATTTGACTCCTTGTGGTATGGATGGTAATTTTTGGGAACTCGTAGGTGAAGGAAACGCCAGTTTACAAAGGAATTTTGGAGAGGATATACCCAATGGTGGAATTTAAGCACTTATATATGCAGAATTTGACTCTCTCCTTATGATTGATAAAAATCGTGAAACTTTTTTTATTTCTTGGTTTTTTTACTATATTTTTCCTTGCATTTTCAAATCTATATTTTATGCATGCAAACTATTTTTATCATAAGTTTTTTATGGCATAAAATTTTGTAAATAATTGAAATCTTCTAGAATATTCTAGAAACAATGTTTCATCGATTTACCTAGCTAATTACATACCCACAATCATACTTATCTACATACCTACATAGATACATACATACCATACCTGTAAGACCTCCGACCAGTTGGGGGGGGGGGGTAAATCCGAAATTTTGGGGGATAGGAAAAAGTCGAAATTTTTCCCAAAAAGGTCAAAAAACATACACTTTTTGGCAAATTTTTTTAATTTTTCCCCACCTGGGGGGGGGGGGGGTTGGGGGGTAAATGATTTTGGGTACTGGGCTGGCCAAGTTGGGGGGGGGTCCCCCCCCCCAACCCCCCAAGTACAGGTATGATACATACATACATTCCATATAGAATTATACAGTAATTAACACCTGTTCTTTGGTAAGTTTTAGGAAAGTTGACTATCTCTTTGTTGTACCAGTTATTTACCGTACAATTCTACTATTTCTTCTACTATACGTTAACATCTACCTGAACTAAAAATCTGTAACATACTTTAGTACAATTTAACCTATGCATGTTTTACCTCAAAATATTACAGTAAAAGCTTATAACAATTTTTACTCTCATTAGCTACACTACCAGGCAAAACTAATCCTCAAAAATTCGCATCCCGGATGCCTCCTGGACACATCCAGGTCGCATCCGGAATGCATCTTTTTCGGCAGCACAAAGAAAACTTTCATCTTTCTCAGTAATTGACATTCATGCAATAACTGTCAATCATAGTTATTTCATAATGTGTAGTGGATATGCCCTTTGTTTTGGCCTACAGTATGACAACAGTTGACCTTTCGTTTATATCTAGTAAATAATGTGTGCTTTCTATTAGGGAGGTAAGAAGATAGCATCAGCAAAATTCTTTGGCTTTGTGTAACACAAGCACATCAATTTTACTGTCAGTAAAGTGTCCTTTTTGCATCCTGGGTGCCTCCTGGACGCATTCCGGATGCATCCTGGATGCCACTGGCATAGACGGTTAGTTTTGCCTGATAGTGTATAAGTCTATAGACCTAAGACATGTTTTAAGTATAACATCAAAACTTACTAGAAGCCTGGTAATGCCCACCCTACACGCTGATCCATGTACTGGTGGTCCGTGTTCGTCCACTTAGCCCTCGCACTGGGCAGGAGGATATTCCACAGGTGCGAAGCTAATTGTTTGTCTGCCAGCAAGGGGTTTTTGAGCATCAGGCGTAGGCATTCCATGAAACCCCAAAAGGGTTTCATCCTAGCTGGATACTGCTCCCCCCACTGGCTTTTCCACCAATTCTTGAAATTGACTGACGCCTCCTCCCAGAATACCAACACCCACCTGTCAACGTTGATCATTGTAAAAAAGGGCTCTAAATTAATAATTTTTTTTAATATTTAAACTGTATTCATATTAATTCTGAAAATTAAAATATTCATAATATCAAAGTATCATATGCCTCGTAAGCGGCCCTCAACACTGTAATAAACATTTAAAAAATGGCCTCCATTTTCATAATTTTTGGCGTCATTATCATTGGCGTTGTAGTACAAGAATAAGAATGATTCTTCTTCTTATATTTTTCCTATTTATACCTCTTTTCCCTCATTAAACCTTTTCCCATTTTTTCTGCTTTTTTGGTTGAATCTTTTCGGCTTTTTTTGAAGGTTTTAGGTTATCCCAGAAAACTATCAAAATAATAAGCACTACCTTAATTGTTTTGGTAAAGCGTCTCTTGCTAGCATGTTTTATAGAACCTTTGACCTCTGCTAGCATTTCTAATTGGTTTTATGATCTAAATGGTGTTCAGCTGCCTAACCTTTTATGTTTGCACTGGAAAACACTATGTATATAAAATCACATCTACCTGTATAAATTATTATGCATTATATAATGTATCAATTTCTATACAGAGAGTAGCATGCATGTATGTCTAGCCTTGATGATTTAGTAGACCTTTAGCCTCCTGGCAGAGTTTTTGTGTATATGTGCACTGTGTTCTCTTTTTTTCTTTCTTTCTCTTCATCTATTTTTGTAGTATCAGTTATGGTTTCTACACTGAGGAGTTTTTTGCATCTAAAGTGTTCAATTTTCTACATGCTTTTTGTGTCCCGCTCATTCGGGCATTTTTCTGTAAAAACTCTTTGGTCAATTTTCATGACCTTATAAGTATAAATCCCTAGGAATAATGTTTCAACACGTATAGACTCCTAGAGTTTTTATATGTAGAATTGAGCATTCTGATATGAAAGATCGTTCTAATTTGGACGATCATTCAGCATGCAGGACTTCGGATTAGCTATTCTGTTAACCTGCAGATGGTGCACCTCTTATTTTGGAGCCTAAGGGCGCTTTTTTTGGAAGACTTCCTCCGTGGGTTGAGGGAGTCGTTTTTTATACATGCTTTCTTTTCGTTTTTCCAGTTTTGCTTATTTTATTATTATTCTTTATTTTTGTATTTGGACTAAATGATTATTTTGCATTTAACAAAAATGATACATTGCTTCAAAAATTTTACGATACAACAAAAATGCTACATTGATTTAAAAGTTTTTTCTTTTGATATGTAAAGATTTTTTTGAACTCTCCAAAATTTCTACACGCTTTTTATGCCCTGCTCATTCTGGTCATTTTTCTATAAAAGACCTTTTTGGTCATTTTTGGCAGGTAATCAACTTTATACGCATGCGACTGTAAGAATAATGTTTCATCCCGTATAGACTTTTTCGAGATTTTACTCATAAAATAGACCATTACTGACCAATCTGACAAGTACTGACTGGAACGATCATTCAGGAAGGGGACCTCTCAACATATTAACGCCTGAAGGTAGTGCCCTTTTGTCAAAGGGGGTCGGGGGGCACAAATTTTTGAAAGACTTCCTCTGCCCATGGAGGAAGTCGTTTTTTATACATGCTTTCCTTTTTGGTTCTTTTCCATTTTTTGTTCACTTTAGTTTTCCTTTTCCATTTTTTGTTCATCAATTTTCCTTTTCCACCTACAGTAAGACAACTATTACCCTAACTCCACTATTACCATAATCTAAATATTACCATAATTCTAGCATTACAGTAACTCTAAAACCTGTATGCTTAACCATACCCCCTATAAATCGACAAAAAATCGAGCGTATATGTTTACCATACCCCCTATAAATCGGCCAAATATGACAAATTATAGGGGGTACAGAAAAGATAGGGGTATGCTCAATCATACCCCCTATACGGGCGGGCCTTACTACTCACATGCTGTAAAGCCGTGCTAGAAATCTGGCGATTGGTGCCAAAATGAGTGGCAACCGGCATCAACCAGATCAAAAAGGAGGACAAATGGGCCATGTGCCAAAACGTATACCCCGCCCAATTTCAATTTTTCCATTCTGAAGATAGAACTGTTTTGAAAATTCGTTATTTTGAGGATCTGTTATCATACTTCGCTGTTTTGAGAATCACTGTATTGAGACTTCGCTAAATTGAGATCTGCTGTTTTGAGACTTCGCTGTTTTGAGAATTTATTATGAAGCTTTTATTATGATTCATTTTGAAGCTTTATCGGACGCAGAAGGAAAAACAAGCCTTGAGTTCTGGAATGAGAGAAGAAATGTGATGAAAAGAAACACACGAGAGAATAGAAAAAGAATGAAGCCAATAGAAATGAAATAACTATGTATGGAGAACAGAACAAAAAATATGAATTGAAATCGTGAATGACAATCAAAGAATGCAGAACAAAAACAGACAAGGGTTTCGAAAAATATGAAAACTTTTGTAAGTGACCAGCTCAGCCAAAAATGTTTGAGGCATGTTCACAAATTATCTAAAAGGATCTTAGTGAATAGTTTCTCTATCAGAAAATTTTTCGCAAATACGATGAATGAAGACTTGAAAAATAAATATTACATCATAATGAATTCGAGAAAGTGTGATATCAAAGTATGAAAAAGAAATTTTTCATATTCGGGTATTGATTATTTTAAAGGGTCATTTTACTTGCTTTTTTCGGCGGAACGGAACCGATCGCCAACAGCTTGAAACGTTCAGTCCGAAAAACCACATTCGATCGGAAAAGGATCCTTGCAATTTTCTAGGAAATGACTGACGGTAACCTCCAACCGAACCGAACGAAAATTTCCCTTTCGTTCGGTAACGTTGTGTCGATTGCATTCCGTTCCGTTCCGCCGAAAAAGGCAAGTATAAATGAGCCTTAATGTCATAACCATTTATTGATATTGAGATTGTGGTACCAAAACACATAGATGTATCAAGTTTGGATACCACACATAACACCGCTCACGTAATTTGATCTCCATGTTGGTTTTCTGACTTGTGCAACAACCCGCATCCAGAATTGCACCACGAAAGAGTCGTCTGAAATTTTCTCTTTCGGGCACCCGGTACACCTTTCATAAAATTTGTTCATTGAAAACCACTCTTTTGAGCATCGCCCTTATGAGTTTCGCTCCTATGGGAACACCCGCCCAATTTCAGTGGTCCGTGCCGGAATCAACCAAATCTCGGGTTTTATGACAAGTTGAAATCGATGGCATATGTCAAATAACGAATTTATTATAACCACAAAAATCCAGAAATCACAACATCCAATTCAAGAGAAAACTGATGAACGAAGAAACGGCGAGCTCGTTGAGCAAAATAGTTCTAGGTAATGTACACACATTTCTTTTAAACTTATTTCAACAATCAGCGATCGAAAATTGGGCAATATTTTGTTAAAAAAGGCACAGTTACTTTCATAGTCGCAAAAAGATTGCCTGCCTCTTGGTAGACAAAAAAATAAAACAATGAATGCGAGATAAAGTCGCAGAAGTTCCAAACATAGAATTGATCAACAGATGTAGCGTATAATATAGTTTGTTTTTTATAAAATGCTTTTAAATTGAAAAATGACAAAAATCAGCTATGCAGTCAAAATCGCGTGCACGAGGCTTTCACAGTAAAATTTTTCACTCTAAAAATTGTTAAAACTTGATTGAATAAACTCACAAATTTTCAATCTCACGCGATGAACGGTTTAGCTGAAAATTGTAAAAGTCTAAAACAGTACTTGCTTTCCACTTTTATAATTAGAAGCATTTCAAGAAAAACAGACTGTAAATTTGACATCGTTTGACTATACTGTACCCGATCAAATTAAGCGAAACATACATGGCTACATAGAATAGGTAGGAGAAAATCACTCCAAATGTTTGATCAAAATGTATTTGGGAATTCCCTACACCTTTTAAACGCCCGTGTGTATGACTTAAGAAAACCAAAAGAGTAACATAACCAAAACAAAGCCGCCGAAAATTTTCTATAACAAATGTTACATAGGCTCCGGTAAATCAAAAACTTTATACTGGTAAACAGAATAAACAATTTATTTCGGATGTGACCCATTTTTTTATTGTCAATTCTCGGTCGAAGCCAAGTACGGAATGAGACGTTTCATTTCTGCATCCCTATTTCGGTATCAGTCATTTTCGCACCAATTAAATTTCTTTTTTTGGAGGAATAGAGTGATATGCCGGTACAGACTAACGAACTTAAAAGATCTTTTAGTTTACGATATTAGGGCTCGTGAAAAGTCAAATTCGGGATAGTCATTCTGCATTGATCAAAGCAACTTTCATCAGAGATATTAAATGTTTCTATCATATTTTCTATTTTTCTTTGTTCTTACGTTTATATTCGTTCCTTTTGATTTTTATATTTGTTTCCGTACGTATTCGATTTGTTGTACATTTCGTTTAAGTTCACTTTCTTTCTTCCCAGTTTTTATAACTGAAAACGTGATTGGCGATGTTGTCATAACGATGTGATTATTTTATCGTTTCTACGAACAAAACATCATCCTACCTGCGACCCTGGAGAGCTCCCTGGCCCAAAAAAATCGTAAAACGTTCCCCAAAGTTTTTCGAAGAAATTTTTTTGGCATAATTGTATAAAAAACGTGCCCGTGGAGCTTTTTTTGTTTCTTTGTTCACTCACTCCGCACTCTCCCTCGATGAAAAGTTCCCGGAATCTCCCCCTGGAAAGTTCTTGCCGTGCATGTCCGTTCACAGCTGGCGCGCATAACAATACTTTTTACCAGAGGCAGAAACAATTTGAAATGAAGTATTTCTGATCACAGAAGAAAAAAATAAGTCAATATCATTTCTCACCATGCTCAATTGTTCACTCTGCTCATATTCGAAAATTTATACTTTGTTGCAGGTCACCAAGATCCTGCTCCAAGCAACAAGCATCAGGACGTTCGATTCTCAAAGAACAATTATAACTCCTCCAATTACATTTCGAGTCCAACTTATTTTGTTATATAACCGTAAAAAACGAAATTAAAATAGTTACCTACCGCCGAAACCATCGGTGCAGAAATGTGACGCCGGACCAGAGCTCCTAGAGCGAAGGTGGTACATAGTTACCCGAACTGAGAACAACTTTTCCGATCGCCAGTATGCACGAAAACAGACTAGTATTTTTGGTACGTTTTTGAATTAAATACTTTTTCCCCGGATACAAAAAACTATTAAAAACTTTGTAATTATCCAAAAATTCGGCCATATCAGTAGAACCTTTTGCGAGAATTTTCTTGTCGTCGCTGCAACACTAAAACTCCAACAATGAGAATTGCGGCTACGGCGATGAGGGCCAACACAACGAGCAGTGTCGTTCCGAAACCACTTAGTCTCGAAGGTTTAGGGTCATGAATGTGGTCTGCAAAACAGCTATACTATGTGTAAATCGAGAATATCTAATGAAAACACAAAGGTCGTTTGACAGTTTTTCTCACGCCCAACATAGTGTTAAAATCCTAAATCTTAGCATTCGAAATAAATGACCAAATCACGGTGTGACAAAAAAATTTCAGCGCATAAGCATTTTTTAAGTAAATGAGAAGAATGGCGACTACTCTTATTACAGTAGGTAACGCAAGTCATACTGAAATTATATCTAATGAACAGTTTTCACATCTCACACAGGCAAATTTATGTATGATACGTGAGCAATTCTTAGGAAGGAAGGTTTCCAAGCATAAATTCTGATATTGTGCACGAGACAGTGCGTTCGATAGCCCACATGGAATTGAGTAATGTTACACTGAACATTTTTCCATGTAGGTTTTTTCAGCACGGAAATTTTCATAAATGTGCAAACTGCAAAACAATGGAAAACTGGCATTTACTCAATCTGAGGAACAATAAAGACACTACTATTTCCTGAATCGTTTTTGGACTTTTAGAAGAAAATATCGAGTTTTTACTAGGGATGGGCCGGATCGACTTTTTTGACGATAGCGGATCCGGATCTTAAAAAATTTGGTTCAGCAGATCCGGACCCAATAAAATCTTGAGGGGCAGACCCGACCGGATCCGGATCTTTCAATAAGTATATGTATTATGTCTAATTTGTCTGAAATTGAGTTGTATAAGGAAAATTTTTTTCAGAAATTATGGATTCAAGTTGTTCTTTCACTATCAGAGTGTGGGACTACTTCACAGTGTCCATAGATGATGAGGAAAAGGCAAAGTGCAATGAATGCGGAATACAGTTATCCAGAAAAGGTCGCGGTAATGGATGTCAGAGAGAACATTTGGAGAGGAAACATCTAGCAATATATAAGTAGTTTGTGGCTAATGAAAAAGAAGATAATAAAAGTAGAAGTAATTGTAGAACAAATTTCCACTAGTTATATTAAAGAATTAATTTTTAAGTTTTTCTTTAAAGATAGCCAAAAAAGTGACCCTAGGGATTCAAAAACCAAATTAAAGCATGAACTTAAATTTTAAACGTCTTTGGACAATTGCTTCATGCAGAAAGTAAATTTAAACTAGTCTAAAAACAAGTGTCCCCTTTGAACAGTGAACGGTCTGAGCAGTCTGAACAGTTCAGTGGTGGTGTACAAATTTACGATCCTACCAAGAATCGTCTGAAAGGGTGATACTGTTGAAAATGTGAGTGTTTGTCAAGTATAATTCAGCTACCGTTGGCTTGAAATTTTTGAAAAATTGTATGTGAATTAAATTGAATAAAGATCTGATTATGACCGGATCATAATCATTGAGAATAGCGGATCCGGATCCAAAAAAATTTGGTTTAGCGGATCCGCATCGAATCCGGATCCAAAAAAAATTTGGTTTAGCGGATCCCCATCGGACCAGGATACAAAAATTTAGGCGGATATCCGCGGATTCGGATACCCGAACCATCCTCAGTTTTTACCTTCAATGACCCCACCCAGGCCTGTAGGCAGAGAGGGATTGGGGGGCCATGCACGCCCCAAATGTCTGAAGTGTTAAAAAGGGCAAGGGTACTTTTGGTTTCTTTTCAAGTCAAGCCAGAAAAAAGAAAGTCAACTCAGAAATGCCAATTTTCCAGTAAATTGAGTGAAAAAATGTGTGGCAACCCAGAAAAAAAATCCTGGCCACAGGCCTGACCCAACCCAACAATTTTTGAGCAATCGAGGACTCCACAGTCCACACATGAAAAAGTCGCTTTACCCTACTAGAACTAGAAGTTCCTGTATATATGTATGATTCCGAAGAAACCAAAAGTTTCGAAAGAACGAATCTACACAAGCATTATAGAATTTATCTGAAAATGCCAGGAAATGGCAAAAAGGAGAATATGCTTTTCCTTTTTGCTTGTTTCACTGGCTTAAAAGTTCGATATTAGGCCTCCCCATCATTTCATTTCAGCAAAATTCTAACTGAAAAAAAACTTTCGATTTTCTGAGAAACATATACGCGCCCAGTTTTTTAGTCATTTCTGAAAATGCCTCTGCGCAAAAATGGACAAATCTTTGAAAAATTTCAGTATCAGTTATTAAAGTTGATTTTTACAGAAGAAAAAACTTTGCTTTAATGAAGAACCCGAAATCTTTGTAATTACTCATGTGCCATTCTTTGTTAGACTTTTTCATTACAGTATACAATGCAGTGGCCTATACCTTGTTTCCGAAAAGCAGGTGGTAAAAACACAGTATTCCTGATTCGCAAGACAACGAATTTACAGAATTTGAAACAAATTCGAAAAATTTATTGCTGGTAAACAGCAAAATTTTGGTTGACGGCGATTTTTGGGAGACTGGCGAACATTATTTGAGTAAAATTAGCTAAAGCATAGTTTCAAATAAGTTTAAACTAACATTAATCGTATAAGAAATTTAAATTCCCGCTTTTAAAACTCGGAAAAACAATACGTGTGAATCAAGAATACGGTGAGTTTAGAACCAGGTTCTCGGAAACGAAGTATAGTATTATGCTCAGTGGAATATGGGGCAAGGAGAAACATATTCATCTTTTGCCACTTCCTAGTATTAGAGAATGGTTATTGTTCTGTATAGTTTTTGTCAATTATAGCACTTTTTTTTGTACAAGCCTGTAATGAATTTTATACATGCAGCTAGGGGCATCACGCGTGTTCTATCATGAAAACGAAGTATGTATTGTACATACAGTAATCATGTAGATTGAAAAATTTGCTACAAGACAAGTGAATTTCATGCGCAGAGGCTAAAAACGTGTAGTCTTTTAAAAAAACTGGGCGCGTATATGTTTCTCAGAAAATGGAAAGTTTTTTTCAGTTAGAATTTTGCTGAAATGAAATGATGGGGAGGCCTAATATCGAACTTTTAGGCCAGTGAAACAAGCAAAAACGAAAAACATATTCTCCTTTTTGCCATTTCCTGGCATTTTCAGATAAATATCGTACTTTCAAGCTCCTGCAAGGAAGGTGTAAAAAATTCTTTACAGAAAAAGTGTATTTTCGAAGTATAGTACGAACGCTCCTAAAATGTGGCGAATTTTACATTTTTTGGCATACATCATTTATGCTAATTTTTAGCGTACGTTGGAAAAACAAAAATATGCATCAGAGACAACAAAATACGCTCTTTGCAACGGCGCTACTCAAAATTGGTGAATCGAAAAAAAATTTCTGTAAACAACATTTATGAAAATTTCTAACGTACTATACATTTTTACAAAAAACAAATATCAAAACTGGGGGGAAGAATAAAAAGCTCGTTTCAATGATGCAACAAAAGATCTGAAAATCTCAAAAAAAAATTTTAATGGACATTTTCGCTTTGTTCACACTTTCTTTACACTGCACATACTAGATGCTAAGGTGGTTTACTGTGGGCATTTTACTCAGCTATCGAACAAAAAAAGAATTGGCTTTCTACGACTTATACAACTCGAGATATTTGTGCGGTCATCTACCCCAACTCGGTCAAATTTGCATATTTTCTATGATAATTAAGTTTACACTGCAAATTTTCAAACCGCCAATCAGTATCTCGTATAACTCGAGGAGCTGCATCCAAGGGAACAAGAATCGTCTAGAAAAACTAAATATTCGCAAAGTTATTACTGGTCGGAGTTCAGAGATTTTTCTTTACACTGAAATAAGGTCGCATTTGCATATTTCGAAAAAATTTCGTGGTGGTCCCGAGATATGACCCTACCAAATATATTAATACCACAATCGAGCTAATCGGTTTGAATAATCGTTAGTTATGAAAAGGTGCCAAACAGTACTCTAGTTTGTCTCATAACTTTGGCTACAGTAAGTCTACAGTATTCTAAGTGGTACCATATTGTAGCCCGCATCAAGTTCTATATTGTCGCCAAATTTCAGCTTTGGGTGTCATAGTTTTTCAAAAATCTTGCCTTAAACGTGGAAATCGGCATGCCCAAAACGAAACACATTGTTGTCTGGCACTAACGTGCTAGCTACGATAACTCACCATATTGACGGAAAACACGTTCAGAATTAGGGTTAAATTTTGACTTTCACGTTTCTCAAAGGTTACCTAATATTACTATGTATAGCTTTCAGTGATTCGGCGACATAATCTATCATACACAATCGTCAATGAAGATAATATTACCTCTAGGCGAAGCGAAATGCTTTGCTTCGGGTCGAATTTGGCTACGGTCCACGTCTTGTTCCCGTTCAGCTCGAGGCACGTCTATTTCGTACATTTTAACAGCGATAATATCGTGGTTATCTTAAGAAAAAAAATCGATCGTGATGAAAAATTATGTGGAATAATGAACATGAAATTCTTCTAATCTGACCAGAAAGATCGCCCGTGGCAGCTGATAGACCAATATAATAACCCGTCGGTAAACGAACTTCTCCAACCGAAAAACATTCTCTCCAAACGTAAGCGTTATCAATATCAATATAAACCTAGAGAATAAAAAGCAACTCGCGATGATCAGAAAATTTCTAAAAACACATTTGAAAAAAATAGGGTTGGTAAAAGTGCACCAAGATTTTTTCAGAAGGACACCTTATAGCTTACCGAAACAGTATCCTCGACGTATCTAATCAGTAAATTGGTATCATAATCTTTGTTTCTCAATCGAGCGGTGCATCCCTTGTCGCTACCCAACTGGGTATGGGTACCATCTGTATCGTGATCGTACTTCGCATCACCTTTAGCCACCATAGCTGAGATGTACGGATGGGCATGCTGGGAAGGTCAAGCGAGTGCAAATCATTTCCAATCACTCAATACTGGTAAAACGTTTCTTACATTGTGAGGTCCATTATGATTACTGTAAGTATCGATGAAGACACCCATACCGTCGAACATATTTTTATAACCAAAAACTTCGCTCACGTTGCCGACAAAGTCGCGATCTTTCACGTACCAAATAGCCATTCCATCCCCGTACATTTCACCCGTTGACCCGTGAATTTTGACCGTGACCATTAATTCCCAGTCTCTCGATCGAACAGGCTGAAATTGGAAAACAACAGTGATGTACAGAGGAACGAAAGATATCAAATTATCAGCAATAGAAAAGGGTTAACGACGCAAACGTATCATTAAGTTCTAAAGAAAACTGACACATGGAAATTTATTTTGGTGGACGCTCAAATGTCATATTCTACATGGAAGTGGAAACCTGGCCATGGGTTGCCTTTCTTACAAATTCGTTGAACGTTTTTTAAATTAGATAAAGCGCTATTGCCAAGATACACTTACTACTGTGTTCCACAAACCACCATGTAGACTGGCAAGATTCGGAGTAAGTCTAATATATTCGTTTGTTATAAACGTATTACCGACAAAATCCCAGTTACCACCGACTGAAAATTGAATATCAAAGTAAATTGAACATAATCTGAAGAAGCACTAGTTATGTAAGAGTTAACCTTGATACGGTTTAGCTAAAGAATGTTCATATTTTTGATATCCACGTATTTCGGATGTCGGCGTAGACGGACTCAATTGATAAGGGCTTTTAACCGTATTTGTGGTATCACTATCGCGACAATGAAATAAAGCTTGAAGACATGAGAAATAAAATAACCTGAGCAGCATTTCTGGGCCAAAGTTCAGCTTCGATGAGAACGTTCTGAAAAGTCGAGTTAGATAACATACAGAACACTATTTTAAAAAACAAATTGTCTAAAGACCGCATGTATTATTGGCGGCAATTACTGAGTGAAAATTAACTCTAACCATGATGAGTAAATCAGCAGATTCTCTGACGATATGAGATTCTCAGATGAGGGATATGAGCAGATATGATTCTCTACATTAACAAAATTGTATTTTTTGTTTTTCAGTTAAATGATAACTTGGACGTAAACAATTTGTGCCAAGCAAAAATGCCAAATTTCTGGCTGACAGATCTCATTGTCAGATATTAATGGTTTCCAACTTAACATTGGTCAATGGGACGGTAGGTAAATCTCTCAGAAATCGCTTCTTAATGATGTCACACAGAATAGCGTGTGGAATATGAATGCTCCAGTTAACTGAAACTGAAACTGTGAAAACCGTAATTTTTTTCTGAAACTGAAACCGGGATTTTGAGAGTGAATTTTACGGTTTTCACAGATGTCTGCCTAGTTTTAAAAATAGGGTATAAGAGCAGCAGAAACTCCATGGGAAGTAAAAATTGCTGATGAAATGAAAACTTTATTTAATAACAGAATTGCTCAAACACAAAATCCGATTTTTTCATTATTTGAAAACCACTGATTCCCCTAAAATATGATTTGTTAGTGGCTGAAAGATGATTCCTGCGTCACTAAATAGCTGTTTGTGGATGGTGCACTGAGGTAACATCTTGCAAGTTTTGCCAAAGTTGGGTACGTTTTTTTATTTATTTGCCACCATTGAAGTGGATCTATGTCATAGGATACCTGTTTTTTTGTTTAGATTAGTTTCAACTTCCTGTAAAAATAATGTAATTCTTGGAAAATAATATCTCTCTTTGAACGGTTTCACTTTATTATTCATTTGTTCATAGGCTTCTTCTTCATCATCACTACTGCCTTGTACAAACAGAGTCCAGCCTTTTAAGGAACATGGTGTGATGATTCACTTCTTTCTTGGTGGAGTTGCTAATTGGTCCGTTAAATTCTTGGCAGCAATATCATTTATCATTGAGTTCAACTTTGGCAATAATTTTTTTAGATAAATTTTTTTAGCATTTTTCCTTTGTATCTTGGATCTAAAGCTGTAGCAAAGTAGATATCATCTTTTTAGCTCAATTTCATTTATGGTTATTCACGATCTCTTCTTTTTGGCTCAATCTCATTTATGTATTCCACTGAATGAATTTTCATCAGAAGGGTCCATAATGCACTGGTACTGCCGAATTTCTTGATGATCTTCTTTTGGCAAAATTTAGAAGTAGCTGTTTCTTTGTCTTGCCCAGAATTAAAATATTTGTAAATCAAACTTTTCATTCTGGAAATGATCAGTTTAGTCTTACGTAGCTGTAAATAATCTGCCTGAAGATGTACAAGATAAGATAAGGATACCTATTGTATGATAAGTGTACCAATATCATGTATGAATATATTCATTGAATGTCATACACATTGAATGTCAAGCTTGCTAGACAACAGAAAACAATTATTTCTAGTATAACAAATATCATAAAAATTGACTTTCCTAAGCCCGTACTACTCAACTATAAAATAAAGCTTGAAAACTGAAACTGAAACCGCAGTTTTAAAAATCTGAAAACTGTACAGAAACCGTAAATTCAAAACCGAAACAAACCGAAACTGGAAAACCCAAAAAAGTGAAACCGATTCATCTATCCATCCCTAATGTGGAAAAATGTAATGGACCCGGACGCGAAATGAGACCCGAAATTATCCGACTATTTTGCTGGACCCGGAACTGATATTCTCAAAATTTTGGACCCAGACCTGATACCCTTGAAATTTTGGACCCGGACCAGAACCCCATATTCATAATACTTTGGACCCAGACCCAATATTCTTAAAATTTTAGACCCGATCATGTGATGTTTTCCAAATATCCTGTACTTCTCCAGTTATAAATGAAATTTCAAAAATTATTCTGAAGGGTTCAGCAAAAACTAAACATAATTTTTTCAGAAAAAAACGGCACATAGACCATCACGCTCAAGGGACAGAGTAGGCTACAAACAGACTTTTTTGTACATGACTCAATTGCACATGTACAAACGGCAGCCAATATTTCATCTGTACAATTTGTAAAAAGCAAAAATAGGTATAAATAAGTGACCTGTGTGATAGCCAAAGACTAATAACCATATCAGTGTAATTTTCAAATTTTATTTATAACTGCGAAAAAAAATTCATTAAAATTGAGCGAAAAATTGAAATTTTCGAGTTTCAAGTCTAATTAACAAGCATTGTAGAACAAATTTTCTAGAAAACTATCCAATAGCATAATGAATTTGCATTGGATGATAAATCGATGGTTAAGTCCTCCATGATGACAAGTGAAAGCCGAAAAATAATGTTAATCTTTCCGGCGCGAAGCGCGGGAAAAATTTTTTGTGTACTGACATTCGGCAACGCTGGAAAATCAATTTTACAAACATGTATTTCAAGCGTTAGATTCGAATTTTGTGTTCAAAATTCGTAATGTTTAGATTTTTATTATTTGGAAAATTTTAAAATAAGTAATTTATTCGTTAACTCTCATGAACGTGGCCGGAAAGATATGAGTGGAAGAGTAGAAATTTTTCAAAATCTACTTCCATGAAGCTTCCAAATTGGTTTTACGTTAAGAAAGGAATAATTGCCTCAAGGAGTTCAGAGACTTGACGTATGATCTTTCTCAAAAAAATGTTCCAAGGATGAACTGTGAATATTCATTAAATATCAAGATAAAATATTGAAGATTACCACTTAAAACATGAGATAATACGATTGAGATGATAAAAACTAATGATAGGTGAAGGTAGACACTCTGAAAGCTGCGTCTGAGTTAGGTAATACATATTAATGATTATTAAAGTTATAGCCGGCGTGAAGCGCCGGAAAAATTTGAGATTATGAACTACTAAAATGCACCAAAATGCATATTTTCTGTACGTTATCCCCAAATGTTTCTTTCCTAAATGGGGGAAGAGCCTGTACATGTACAAATGACTATCTCAATTTCGTTTGCCTGAAAAATTTTCATCTGCCACAGGCAAAAAAAACACAGGCGCACAGTAGTTAATTTCTTTTTACAATAGTGATCAAGTTATCAGCTTTTCAGTATGAATAGGACAACCGGCGACGCGCGGTGCTGCGCGCTACCTGGTAGGGCAGTATGACAGGGCCCTAACTCTCAACCGATTCAAAACTTCTGCCTGTCACACCAGCTGAAAAAGGGCGAGGGACGCATATTATAGTCATAATCTCGACATAGAGCTCGTTATAGTCCTGATAACACTCAAATAATACCGAACTTGAGATCAAACGGAGTCGCCTTTTTGTTCGACATAATCTTGAGCTCAAGCTTAGACCCCTTAAGTGCAACTGGGCCTTGGTTACTTATGGAGTGAATTCTATACGATCGATTTCGTTCTAAGGAAACTTTGGGCTGTAGCCTTTTCTAGAAAAACTGAGTGGGATTTCATATGTCACTTGCCCAGAGTTGATTGCTGTTTTATTGATGCTAAATTAAGAAAAAACTCAACACAGTTAGAAGCACACGTGTGTGAGGGAGGACATGGAGGGGGTACAAACTATCCGAAGGGTTTTGAAACTGAAAAATTTGTTATGAGAAAAAATTCTTTGGTCAACTTTCTTGAATTTTTTTACTCAAAGGTCCACTCCTGTATATACCCTCCTCAAAATTTCGAAAATGCATACGTTTGATTGGAAAGTGTGTTGAGGCACTGAAAATTTTTTTTGAGAAAGCATGGAAACCTAATATAACAAGAGTTACTTTTTTCCAACTCTATTTTTCTCCCTAAATTATCCCTAAATAACACTAATAAATAACATACAGAACAGAAATTTTTTTCAGAGGGGGCGATGCTCAAAATTAAGTATTTTTCCAAAAAAATTCAAAATTTCTTCAAATTTGCCTATAGGTTTACAGAGAAAAAAAATCGTATTTCAAAAATCGGGGGGGCACGGCTGCCACACCCCTGCTCCCCTAAATCCGCACTTGCCAACAATTGAACTTGCTGCTAATGTTTGGAACTCAAGAATTAAAAATTCTTATTTCGTTTTTGGTGGCATCAGAATTGACAATGCAAACCTGCTGTTCAACAACCCTTTGGTGACATACAGGCAAAAATTCACCCGGCAAACACCAACATTGTTTGGATTTATGGGAAACACTAATGTTTATCCACACGCCATGGCAGTGGTTCACGGTACAGATGGTCTCCCAGCACTAAAACCTTCGGAACAGGCCCCATATTTGAAAATTACCCCAGAGTTGAAATCATTAATCAAACAATCACTTGTTGATAATGTGGGTTATGGAAGAAGAGCTTCAGGTGAGCAATGTGGTATATTTGAAGACTTGTACGATGATTTTTCAGGTATTCAAAAATCAATTAATTGGCAAAATTATTCATCCTTTGTCTTTTTCTGATAAAAATGCTCAAACATATGCATTTGCTCATTTTATTAAGCAAATGCTTGAGCACTTTATAATTTTATTGTATTTTATCAGCTAAAACTTGCATTCAAGTGCTTATGTAATTTTCTTGTATGCAGGAAGGACTCTCCAACTATAAATTTAGAAGATTTTGATTTGCTTGACCCAAAGAACCTTCCAGAACAAGAATCAGAGATTTTACTGTATGGAAAGGAAAAGATAACTTCATTGGCAGTTTTATTTGGGCTTGACCCTCTAAGTACAAGTAATCAATGGACCCAAATGCTGCTTCAAGTAGCAAAAATGGATGACTTTTGCCAGTTCCAGAAAACCACCCCAATCGCATCTGACATAAACAGATTCAAAACACTAGCTAAATATTACACTTTTCATCTTATCATCGGTTGACTCACCAGAAACAATAACAGGAATGGTAAGTTTTAGCCGAGTTTTATTGTTGATAAACCTTTAGAAATCCTTGATTGAATTCAATTTCAGCAAACATTCTTCCTTTCCAGCAGACATTTTTATGGTCATTTTAGGGGCTCAAGGCCCCTAAAAATTTGGAAATGCCTCCTAAAATTTTAGGTCTAGGAGCCATTTTGGCTCCTAACATTTCGACTTATTTGTTTCTATTTTAGTGAATTATAGTTATTTTCATTCAGTTTTAGATTTAAAATGTATTTTACAAACTGTAAAATCATAAAGCACTGAAAATTTTCCGGCACATTGCACCAGATTTCATTCTATAATTTTTTGGATTGGTCTATTCACTGTATTTCTACACATGAAATCTCCTGGGGGAAAAGTTAGATTTCTTTCGAAAAATATTTGGATACTGAAGATACTCTAGAACATTGGAGGATGAATATTTCCAAGACTTATTCCATGATTTAAATTTTTTTCGACCTAATGATGTTCATGCTCAACCTGCTGACCAGCAAGTTAAAAACATCCACTGGTTGAGAATCAGCAAGTATAAGAAAATTTGTAAATAGACTTCTGGTGCGAAGCGCCAAAATTTTTTGCATTTCTGATACTAGAATGCTAGAAAATGAATCTTTTAGACAGCTATTTGAATGGTATAATTTTGCAGTCAATTTGATCATTTTTCATAGCCGGACAAAATGCTAAAAATTATATTGAAAACAGGTGACTCAATTTTAAAAATAAGAAAAGCATTCTTTTAATAGGGAGGAACCCCCTCCCCAAGACTTGGGTAGTGGTCATGCCATTGGTTATTCAGCTACCAGTGCTGAATAAAAAATCATAATGCTCGGTTATGCAGCACTGAGCGCTGAATAAAAAAATGAAGAAATACTGTTATTAAGTGCCAGGCAGCTACTGCCATAGATTGGTAGAATCCTATACCTAAATTTCGTGTCAGTACCCCCAACTTGAAATAAATTCGGAAAGAAAGTAGCTTTTTTGGCCTTTTTCGGGAAAATTTTCGAAATTTCTGGCTTTTTTGGGGATTTCTAGAGACACCACCTCCCAGATTTTTCGATTCACCCCTGCTTCCAAATGGTGACCTTTTGCAGATATAGAGATAAAAACCAAAAACTTGAATTTTTCAACCAGCAATATCTGTCCATGTACCAAGCTGATAGGCTTTCAATCAGAGTTTTTTTGTACATGATGCATATGCACATTTGTACAAACGGCAGCCACTATTTCATTTGTACAATTTATACATAGCAAAAAAATATATAAACAAGTAACCTGTGTTCCTCTACGTCATGGCCAAATACTAATAATCAAATTGGTGTAATTTTAAAATTTTATTTATTACTACAAAAACTTGCTATGACTAGATAACTCAAATCAAATAGCTATCTGTAAGAAAAATCATTCACTAATCAAGCTCACGACAGTCACTCGGTTAAAATTATTAGTTAGAAATTAGAATTTGAAAATATATATGAACACAAACAATAACTGAGGTTAGAATTTAGAAAAAAAGTGGTGTTAGAATTTAGAAATCTCAGCCATAAAAAAAGAGCTGAGGGAGGATCATACATGTAATGGAGCCCCGAGGTCTGGGGGGTTGGGCGACTTTTTTGGGGCCGGGGGTCAGTAATCCCCAAAATTTTGGGGGGAGGGGTCTCTCAAGAGAAAAAAAATTAGATTTTTTCACGAAAAAATTCCAAAAATAGTTCAAAAAATAGTGATTTTTCCCTAACAAGACCGAAAAAATGTATCCATGGCACAAAGCGCCGAAAAAATTGACGTTTATTACCATTTTTGGTTCAAAACTTGACATTTTTAATCAAAAAATTGACATTTTTCAGTTTTTTCCGACCAAAAGTATGGGGGTCCCAACGGCTACCATATGGCTAGCCATTAGATTGGAAAATCCTGGGGGGCGGTTGCCCAATGGCTATCCAAATGGTCGAGGATTTCTGGGGGGAGGTTCTCATAGCACTCCCCCCCCCCAATTACATGTATGGTTTTCGTGTATTTCATTCGATCTGCATCGGTTTTAGGCATAAATTTCCTGAGTTATGGAGAGAAAATGAAAAGATTAATATGACTACACTAGAGTAATTTCTTTGGCGCGTAGTGCCAAAAATTTTCTTTGAATTCCAATATTCTAGAATGCTGGAAACGCGTGCATCATTGTATAGACACTTGCGAACGTTATGAAAATTTACTCACATGTTTGGTTTGTATAGTTATTTGTAACTTAAACCTCCAGATCTATGCACGTTTTAAAATTTGGCTCACAGCTTTCAATATTCACACATTTACTGTACAACGGGAAAACTCGAGTCCATTTAGCCGTTTTGCATGTTTTTAACTAGGAGGACTCGAATCCATCTAGCCATTATGTAGGTTTTGACTAGATGGACTCGGGTCCATCTATCCATTTCGTGGGTTTCATTAATCCATATACAGTCAAACTTCGCTATAAGACACCCTGGCTATAACACTTTCCTGGCTATAAGACACCTAGGTTGTTGGTCCCGGCCACGTTTAGTGTATTAACATATAAGGAAAACTCGCCTATTACACACTCGGATATTAGCTATAAGACACAGCTGGGAAAGTCCCTTTGTTATACTTGTGTGTTAAAACAACATGGGCTATAAAACACGGCTGTTTGGCTATAAAACACTGCTTGAATTACATGACTAAAAAAAGAACCTCGGCTATAAAACACGGCTGTTTGGCTATAAAACACCACAATAGGCAAATTTAAGAAACAGTGCACACTAGTTAAGTACACTGTGGTGTAAATTGAGTTGTTATCTTTGTAAATTATTAATGTAACGTAGGCTGGTAGGTTAGTCTTGAGCGTGTTGTGCATTGTTGTGCATTATGTCGCAAAAAAAACGTCAATCGATTTCAATTGATACGAAATTGAAAATTATTAGTGAATCTAGCAATTTGTCGTATACTGAATTAGCTGCAAAATACAATTTATCGAAAAATTCAATCGGTAGTATTATACGATCTAAAGATAAACTTACCACCAATGTTGAATCTGGTCAATTTGGAGTGGACTGCAAGAAAATGCGATCAGCTGACAATGTGGATATCGAAACATGTTTATTAACGTGGATCAAGCAAGCCAGGGCAAAAGGGATTCCAGTTTCTGGTCCAATTTTACAAGAAAAAGCGATCGACTTCGCAAAACAATTTGGCAAAACAGATTTCAAATGTAGTTCTGGTTGGGTCGACCGTTTTAAATTGCGTCACAACTTAGTTTTCAAGAAAATTTGTGGGGAATCTAAATCAGTTGCTGATTGCGATACGGATGACTGGTATCACAATACATTGCCAACTTTGCTGTCCGAATACAACGAGCAGGAAATTTACAATGCAGATGAAACTGGACTATTTTGGCGCTTATTACCTGACAAAACGTTAACATTTAAGGTAAAGTTCAATTTTTCACATTTTGTTCTTCAGAGTGTAAAAAATTGTTTGAGTTTTTCAATTTTTCTGTGAATGCTATTTCATTTTTCATAAAATTTCATCAAGCAGATTGTTTCTCAAAATGCTTTTAGTTTCTTCTTTTCTAATAATTAAGGATGATGATTGCAGTGGAGGTAAAAGAAGCAAAGAAAGGCTTACCGTTTTGGTTGGTGCTAATCTAGATGGATCGGATAAATTACCTTTGCTTGCAATAGGAAAGTTTGAAAAGCCAAGATGTTTCAAAAACGTTAAAAAATTACCACTTGATTACAACTTTAATTGCAAAGCTTGGATGACATCGTCAATTTTTGAAAAATGGCTCACCAATTGGAATAAAATTCTTAAGAAAAACAAACGTAAAGTTGCCCTAATTATCGATAACTGTCCATCTCATCCAGTTGTAGAACTTTCGAATATTAAATTGGTTTTCCTTCCTCCCAACACCACATCAAAAACACAACCTATGGATCAGGGTGTCATAAATTGTTTAAAAATAAATTACCGCCAACTTTTGGTCAAAGCAATGATTTGGGCTATGGATAAAAAAGAAATTTTTATGCCCACTTTATTGGATGCTATGACCTTTTTATCTCGCGCCTGGGATAACGTCAGTGGGACTACAATTTCAAGATGTTTTTCCAAAGCCGGATTTCGTTCAGCGCAAAGTTCTTCAGATGAAGAAAATACCGAAAATCCTTTCATTTCATTTCTTAATAAGCACCGTCATCGAATACAAATCAGTGAGGATTTTGATATTCGTAATTATTTGAATGCGGACGAAAATTTAGTAGTGGCGGGTTATATGGAAGATTCTGAAATTGCTGGACTAGTTAAGCCAACCGAAGTTGCTGAAGTGAACATATTCGATTCGGATGACAGTGATGCCGATGATTTGGGGGAAGAAAACGCAATGTGCAGTTACCAGGAAGCAAAATCTGGAATTGTTAAATTGAGAAAATATATTATGACTTTGGACGATTGCGACGAGAAAGTTTTCTCGATGTTGAACAAAATAGAAGATATGTGCGACTCTAAACATGAAAAATCAATGAAACAAACGTCAATAACTGATTATTTGCAATAAAAATGTGTTAATTTGCGCTAAAATCTCGCTGTCTAAAAATAAAATGTTTTCGGTTATAACACACACTCGGCTATAACACACAGCAGGCCACAGTCCCCAGGGGGTGTCTTATATCCGAGTTAGACTGTAATTTCATAATTAGAACCTAGAAGCACTAATTAGAATGATATTTTTTCCGTGCACTGGAATAATATAACAAATTATAAATAAATTGAAACTCGGCGCCAAGCGCCAGGAAATTTTCACTTTTTTCCTATTTTAGAACGCATAAAATTGCATCTCCGGACAGAAAACCCTATAACCTAATCAAAAGAGCAGTCAGGCTACAAGTTGCACTGTGCAACCTGGCAGAAAAAATTTGGTTGCACAGCCCGAAATTTGGTTCCTGTGTGCAAAAAAACCCTGGTTCATAAATCGTAATTTCTAGAAATTTATCATTCGAAAAATATAATTCGTTTAAGATGATGAAAACTATTGAAGATTAAATGGTAAGCTAAAAGCCGCGCCTGAGCTTGCTAATAAATAATAATGAGTATTAAAGTTATAACCGGTGAGAAGCATTGGAAAATTTTGAGATTTGGACCTCCTAAAATCATATAAGTACCTGTAATTGAGCAGGGAACTTAGCCAACCATATACCCAACCATACCTGTAGGAGGTCCGACCAGTTGGGATGGGGTAAATAGTAAATACGAAATTTCGGGGGGGGGGAGTCGAAAAAAGTAGAAATTTTTCCCAAAAAAGGCCAAAAAAACAGGGTTGGCAAAAACTAAACCTTTGAAATTTCGACTTTTTGGGTTTTTTGTGGTTTTTTATGGTTTATTAATGTTTTTTTTGGTTTTTCTATGGTTTTTTAGTGATTTTTTTCTGGTTTAATTCTTTAGAATGTTTGGTTCTGGAAGCTCCCTGTATCATCTAAGACTAGTTAGCATACCTGTAAGACCTCCGACCAGATGGGGGGGGGGGGGTAAATCCGAAATTTGGGGGGGGGGTAGGAAAAAGTCGAAATTTTTCCCAAAAAAGGCCAAAAAACATACACTTTTTGGCAAATTTTTTTAATTTTTTCCCAACTGGGGGGGGGGTTGGGGGGGAAATGGTTTTGGGTACTGGGTTGGCCAAGTTGGGTAGGGGTCCCCCCCCCCAACAAGTGCAGGTATGATACAAAGGATATCGATTGATTTATATTACATCTTTTGAGTATGAAATGTATCATAAAAATACGACTTTTTTCTACTTTGTAATGAAGTCAATTCAACTAAATTAATTGTTTTGTTGATTTAGATAGACACCAATGCATGCCTAGAAGATCGACTAATGTGAAAAAACAGTTTCCCAATGATTTTGGAAAAAAACCAAAAAACCAGAGATTTTCAAATTTTTCGATTTTTTAAAAAACGAAAAAAAAACCAAAAACCAAAAAACCAAAGCCTTGCCAACCCTGCAAAAAAATACACTTTTTTGCCAATTTTTTGTAATTTTGGAATTTTTCCACTTTACCGGAATTTTTTGTTTTTTCCTGAAAACAACTTTTCCTGCCATTTTAACCATTGATGATTCCAAAAAAAATTAATCATTTCGCGCGGAAAACACTATACATTAAAATTTTCAACAGAAAATATGGAAATCTTATATATTTAATAATCATTCCTTTTCGACAAAACATTTATTCCAAATCAACAATTCAAGCTTAAAGTGAAATCCCTAAGCCTAAGCCTAAAAAGCCTAAGCCTAAGCCTAAAAAGCCTAAGCCTAAGCCTAAGCCTAAAAAGTCTAAGCCTAAGCCTAAGCCTAAGCCTAAGCAAACTACTAATTTCTCGTGAAGTTTGTCCCTATCTTCACACAATTTAGCGATATCGTCAAAATTAAGTTCCATATCTAAAAAAATATAACATATTGAAACAATAGTTTCCGCGCAAAATGATCGGTTTTTTTGGAATCAGCGACCTTTAAAATGCCAGAAAAAGTTATTTTAACCCAAAAATAAAAAATTCCGGTAAAGTAGAAAATACCCGTAATTTTTTCCAAACTGGGGGGGGTTGGGTATATGGTTGGCCAAGTTTGGGGGGGGGTCCCGCCCCCCAGTTACAGTTATGTACCCAACCCCCCAGACTGGAAAAAATTAGAAAAAATTGGCAAAAAAGTGCCTTTTTGGGAAATATTTCGACTTTTTTCGACCTCGACCCCCTTCGCATCTTTTCAATATGAAAACCCCAAATTTTTCTTCGACATTTGTGGAAAGACCTCCAAAATTTTTTCCACATTCCAGATTTTTTTCCACATTAGTGAAAATGTGGGAAAAAACAGTGGTTGGGTGAAAAAGCATTAGGGAGCGCGAAATCTGTCATCAATTTGATTGGTGGAAAAATTTCATACCTTCAATTTGATTGGTCGAAAAGTTGTAGAAAAATTTCATATACTCCTTCCTATACCGTGAGTCCAAGCCTAAACCCAGGCCTAAGCCTAAAGCCTTAGCCTAAACCTAAGACCAGGCATGAGCCTAAGCCCAAGCCAGAAACAACAGTAAAAATCAATAAATTTTTTCGACCAATCAAAATGATGACAGATCTCACTTCGCAATGCTTTCTTTCTGGTTGGGTGCACTTCCAATTTTGTTGTACAGTAAGATTCTCAACAGCATGTCGTTCGTCCAATATTTGCGTAAGGATGTACCTACTTTACATGTAAGTGAGTACTCATGCTCGCATATGCGAAGACAGCTGACTACCACGTACTTTCTAGAATACGAACGTGAAAAACTTCACTTTTTCGAAAACAGTAGAAATTTCCACAATTTTACATGCTCTTATTACACTACCTCAAGTTATGCCGTTTACCGATTGCTGTGATAGAGCCAACAAGCGAACGACTGAATTTGCAATCTCTGTTTGTCCCGATTACCTTCGCTCTACATTCAATCCGTTCTTGGCTAGACGTCGATTGACCGGCCAGACGTAACACTAACAGTTGTGAGTATTGTATAGTCTGTTTTTGTGAAATGCTTGCAATCGAAAAAAAGATGAAATAAAGTTTACATTGCTTGTATAATTACCGCGCGTGCGCACACCATACTTCATTACGGGAGCAAATATCGTGGCGATTGAAATTTGCGGAATTGAAAGCTATTCAGTCAGGAAAAAAATTGTAAATGAGAAAATATCTATTGAACATGGTTCTCATTCAATGTAAAAAATTTGGGAGTACAATTGGTGTGCTTTGGAAAGTTGAAATCTCAAAATCCGGCATTTGCTTAGCTTATTCTGCGCAGAGCAAACATTTTTTTAGCCCTGCGAAATTTTTTTTTATATTTCTCGCACCAGATGGAAATTATTGTTAAAAGAAAAGAGTTTAGTCCGCCGCCGGTTAATCGATCTATAACATACAGTCAAGAACCATATCATCACGGCACGAAATTCTGCATGCATACTTTCAGAATTTTTGCGTTAAAAGCATTCTGAAAGAAACAGAGTATAAAATATTTGAATCTCACATCATCTAACATGTAAGACTTCAAATCGGTTGGTGAAGATAATCCCAAATTTCGTGGGTAAGGGTACACCATAAAACCGAAAATTTCGAAAATTTTCCATAAACGACAAAAAACCATTTTTGCCAGTTTTTTTCAGCCCCTAATTCCCAGTGAGTCAATTCCCAAATGAGCGATCGACAATGTAGTGACACTTCCTTCATATTTTGCTTCTTTATCTGTATTTTTCTTTGTATGTATTTCTTTTTCTTCCTTTTTCTGTGTCTTTTTTTGTTTCATGCCCTCTATTCAATTCGTATCATCCCAGTAGGTCGACTAATGATATAACCATCATTTTTACAGAGAAATTCCAAATAGATCGACTGTCCCAGTAAGTTGACCTTCCAAGTAAGATGACTGTCCAACGATAAACCCAAAGTCCATGACAGTTTTATGATACAGATTTGAAATATCAGATTGCTTTCAGGGCCTATAGTCTGTTTTTCTTGAAATGCTTCTAAATAATGGAAGTGGAGACCAAGTAGTATTTCAGATTTTCGCGATTTTCTGATAAATAATATATCGTATAGGATTGCGCATTTTCGGGCATACTGACCTAACCTTTAACAATTTTTCGAGCGAAAAATGTTACAGTAAGAGCTCTGTGTAAACGATTTTGATGACAGTACTGATTTGTGTCACTTTTCTGTTGGAAGCATTTTATAAAAAACAGACTATAGACTAGCCCTAGATAGGGTCAGGCTGAGGCTTATATAAAAGAGATGTGCAGTCGACAGTCTGGAACAGGGCCCCTACTGGGATGGTCGACTTACTAGAATGATCGACTCACCGGAACATTCAACCTATATCTTTCAAGTTGATTAAGTCAATACAGAAGGCACCCAGTCCCTATCAATGAAATTGAAATTGAAGATTTGAAAAAACAGTTGGAATCTATTCCAATCAAGAGTTTACCAAAGCCTCTATAGTCTGTTTTTCTCGAAATGCTCCGAAATAATGAAAGTGGAAAGCAAGTAGTATTTCAGATTTTCACGATTTGCTGCTGAACAATATAGTATTATATAGTCTGTTTTTTGTGAAAAGCTTCTAAATAATGAACGTGGAAAGCAAGTATTATTTAAGTTCTCCACGATTTTCTGGTAAACAATATATCATGTAGGACTGGAGATTTGTGGGCATACTTATCAAACCTTTAACAATTTTTAGAGTGAAAAATTTCATAGCAAGAGCCCTATGTAAACGATTTTGACGATGGTACTGATTTGTGTCACTTTTCTATTCGGAAGCATTTTATAGAAAACGGGCTATAGGACTGAAAACTTGTTAGCATACTAGCCTAACCTTTAACAATGTTCCGGGTGAAAAATTTTACAATAAGAGCTCTATGTAAACGATTTTGACGACATTACTGATTCGTGTCTTTTTTCTATTTGGAAGCATTTTATAAAAAATAGACTATAGGTTTATTGGTTAGCGATGTTAATGATCTGATAGCTCCCACGAAGAAGAAGAATTTTAACTGTTCTCTATTTTTTGAAATATAACTCGAACGTGTGTTCATTTTGCAGGTGTTATGTGACTTTGAGTGATTGTAGTGAAACGAGTATTTTTTGTTATTAATTATGCAAATGAGGCAAACGTGCTCCATCTGCCAGTCAGAAATTCTGGCGCCACATTGTCCATCTCATACTTCAACTTGTACCATTTACACAAAATGGACATTTTGTTATATAACATCTTGTTGCCCCAAGATATTCAATTTTCAAAAAAAGTGATTCTAAATTGTTGAAAATTACCGATAAATTTTATTGTGCCATTGAAATCAATTATTAATCAGAATAAGATGAAGTCTATTTTCAAATTTGCATTTTTTGTCATCAAAACAGTATAGTTTTAGGAAATCTGAATCTCGCACATATCAATTTAATCATAGGTGGCGCGATGGCGTCAACCTATAATATACTTTTGGACCCCAAATTTCATGTCCCTCCACACCTACAACAAAAACGGTAAGAGCTAGAACCTTGGGTTTTTTCATAATATCGGGCATAGGGGCAAACTATGGCGTGCTTTTTGTCATTTCGCCTCTAGTGGTGGTCGGCGGCTCCGAAAACACGAAAAAAGGGACTTTCAACTTCTACCACCATGGCCCACAATGGGTGTGTCATATACACCCTCCATACTTCGGCCTAAGCATGTTGGGGGCGCAATCTCAGATGCGATTTTTTTAAAATACGGCCTCCATATGGTTGTCTAATGTCCCGGGAACCCCGAAGTTGACAATTTTGTTATATAAACTTACGGCTTCAAAAAAATTTCTTTTTTTGCAGCATAATGCACTACGGTCTCAGAATTTTTTGCAGTTTCAATTGAAGCGGTAGCCTTATTATGGTTTTTGGGGTGTAAGGGTTTTTGACCATTAAGAATTCAATGGCCGTGGTCACTTTACACAAAAAATTTCCCGGCTGTAAACAAGTGTATTTTCGTGATTATTTGGGGCTAGGAGTTTTGGAGCGCGGGAAATTCAATGAATGCGTTCACTTTACACAAAAAAATTATCTCGGGTGTAAACAGGCCTATTTTCGTGATTTTTTATGGAGGGGGTTTTCGACCACGGGCAATTTAATGAATGCGATGACCTTACACAGAAAATTACACCGGTGTAAACAAGCGTATGTTCATGATTTTTAGATGGATGAGGTTTTCGACCACACGGAATTTGATGAATGCGATCAGTTTACACACAAAACTATATTGAGTGTAAACAATTGTATTCCTTCGATTTTTGTGGGAAGAGGTGTCTAACCATGGGAAATTCAATGGATGCATCACTTTACACAAAAACTCAATGTGGTTTACACATCTTTTACTTTTACCGAAAGTGAGAATTCGTAGCTTTAAGATTGTTTTTTATTGTTTCTTTGATGTGAAGATAACTAAATTAAAAACATCAATGTGCTTCTACGAAGGTTTCCATGCATGGCTGAGGCCTACTAAATAGAGGTGGACTAGTTTATTAGAAAATGCCCCGATAGGGCAGAAAAAAGAAGAATATATAGTGTGTTTTTTATAAAATGCTTCCAAATAGAAAAGTGACACAAATCAGTACTGTCGTCAAAATCGTTTACATAGAGCTCTTTCTGTAAAATCTTTTGCTCTAAAAATTGTTAAAGGTTAGTTTAGTACGCTCACAAGTTTCCAGTCCTATACGGTATATTGTTCATCAGCAAATCGTGAAAATCTGAAATACTACTTGCTTTCCGCTTTTATTATTTAGAAGCATTTCAAGAAAAACAGACTATAGTTGCTTGGATAGTTACCAAGCTAGAAAAAGAAGTGGACTAGATTTTTGAGAACTTTTGTTAAAGTTGCAAAAAATTCACTTTCGTGATATTGGATTTTCATTCTTTCTCAAAAAAAAAATTTCCACGTCTGTAAAAAAGTATTCTGCAGCTGAGTGCATGTCGTATACTACTCACTGCAGTTTTTTAGCACGAGTCCCATTAGCATTCGTGCTAATAGAAAATATTTCATTAGCACAGTTAGCACTGTTGACAAATGCTACTTCGTGGTGTCAAACTAATGTGCGAGCTTGTCAATTCTGATAACATGCTTTTATTGTATTAACTCATGGAATTATGCTTGATATTGGTACTTTTAAAAACGAATTAGACTATCATCTAATCAGTTCATTCACACATTATGCACTTGATTAGATGACCGACAAGTAAATATTCAGTAGTTAGTTTGACAGTAATACTTTCAGGAAACACTAAATTCGCACTCTGTTCCAATAAACGTTTACATCTTTTCATTGTATCTGGAACTATTTGTGAAAACGGCGACTTTTGATTTTTCACGACAATTTTGTGATATTCTTAACTTTCTTCTCGAACTTTTTTCAAAAATTCCTCCCTTTCAGTCATTAGCACCGTGCTAAAAAAACCCGCTATATACCTTACATCAGATTTGGCATACTAAACCAATCTTAAACAGAGTGAGAATCCTACTGTAAAAGCATTGTGTAAACGACTTTAACAGTGATTAATGCAGTCAGTCTCCGATTAAGAAGCGTAAAAAAGGGTATATAAAGTTCTTTTTCCTTTGAAATACAAAGGACATTGTACAATTGAAGTCCAAAATGTGGTTTAAAAGTAACTTTTCCTGAAAGGTCGCTAAGTTCTTAGAAGTCAGTTTTTACTTGGAATCTTGGAATCGTTTTACTTGGAATTGTTGGATCCTGTCGGATCCAACGATTTCAGAGTAAAATCCGGACCGAACAAATACAGGATCTGGATTCAACTCCAATATGTGGCTGGGTCTTCGGAAATTCTAGAGAAACGTATAGCAAAAGAAGGTCAAGTTTTTGGCTCCTAGTTTTCAAACCAAAAAAAGCTTGAAATCGGGTTTTTAAAATTTGACTCCTCCCCTGGGCTGCAGCATAAAATTGGCTCTTGCAGTCTTGCCCCTTCAGACATTTACTTGAATCTCTTAAGAGATTATCGGAAAGAACCAATTTTTTAATTTTTCATTTTTCAGCATTCGTTTAATGCCATTTTAATTACATATGGATAATGCACATACTTTAAAGTTGAGCGCGGACGACACAGAAGGTATTTAATGCAGATTTTAGTCAAAGTCATTTTCTTTTAGAAATTATGGTTTCAGCATCATTCATCGAGATTCCACCGCTGGGTGTTTTGCCCAATTCAGGAACGGCACCTTTAACTAACGCCAGCAATCCATATCGCACAGATGGAACACACGAAATGCCTCCCGCTCCCATCGAACTCACCGATAATTTACGAAGCTTACAACATAAAATAACAAGGTATACTCGTATTGGTGAATTATTTCCTGACATACATTGCAATTACCGTTGACTATAGCTGACTGATTGACTTTCATGGATGTCCATGAGTAGAAAGTCAGAATTCACTTTAATCTTCATTCTTTTTTCTGAAAAACTCGAAGTATCATTAAATTATCAAACTATAAACGAGACATTTGACTGAAAAATAAGCCTCTCGAAAACTTTGAATTTACACACGCATATTCAGTCAAAATTTGAATAGTATTTACATAGTTATAGTCTGTTTTTCTCAAAATGCTTCCAAATAATGAAAGTGGAAAGCAAGTAGTATTTCAGATTTTTGCGATTTTCTGATGAGCAAAATGTTGTGTAGGACTGGAAATTAGTGAGCATACTGACCTGACCTTTAGCAATTTTTAGAGTGAAAAATTTTACAAAAAAAATTTCATGTAAACGATTTTGATGGCAGTACTGATTCATGTCACTTTCCTATTTGGAAGCAGTTTATAAAAAACAGACTATAGAAGAGAAATTGGACACCTATAGTGAATTGAAAGAAGTTTAGAGCTATCGTTTTTCATAGTGAGCATCCATTTTTCCACTATTTAAAATAAGCTTTTCCTCTGGCACTAATGCACTTTATGACCTATGAAATTTTTTCAAGTTTTTCGACGTGTAAGATATACACAGCATCGTAGCTATCACGTTAGTGCTAGACTACAATATGTTTCGTTTTGGGCACGCCGATTTTCACGTAAGGCAAGATTTCTAAAAAACTATAAGACATCTAAAGCTGAAATTTGGCAACAATATAGAACTCGATGCGGGCCACAATATGGTATTACTTAGAATACTGTAGCTGAAGTTATGAGACAAACTACCGAACTGTTTTTCCACCTTTTCATAACTAACGATTATTCTAACTGATCAGCTCGATTGTGGTATTAATATCTTCAGTAGGGTCATATCTCGGGACCACGGGACCACCACGAAATTTTTTCGAAATATGCAAATGCAACTCTATTTCGGTGTAAAGAAAAATCTCAAAACTCCGACCAGTAATAACTTTGCGAATATTTAGTCTTTCTAGACGATTCTGGTTCCGTTGGATGCAGCTCCTCGAGTTGTACAAGATACTGACTGGCGGTTTGAAAATTTGCAGTGTAAACTTAATTATCATAGAAAATATGCAAATTTGACCGAGTTGGGGTAGATGACCGCACAAATATCTCGAGTTGTATAAGTCGTAGAAAGCCAATTCTTTTTTTGTTCGATAGCTGAGTAAAATGCCCACAGTAAACCACCTTAGCATCTAGTATGTGCAGTGTAAAGAAAGTGTAAACAAAGCGAAAATGTCCATTAAAATTTTTTTTTGAGATTTCCAGATCTTTTGTTGCATCATTGAAACGAGCTTTTTATTCTTCCCCCCAGTTTTGATATTTGTTTTTTGTAAAAATGTATAGTAGGTTAGAAATTTTCATAAATGTTGTTTACAGAAATTTTTTTTCGATTCACCAATTTTGAGTAGCGCCGTTGCAAAGAGCGTATTTTGTTGTCTCTGATGCATATTTTTGTTTTTCCAACGTACGCTAAAAATTAGCATAAATGATGTATGCCAAAAAATGTAAAATTCGCCACATTTTAGGAGCGTTCGTACTATACTTCGAAAATACACTTTTTCTGTAAAGAATTTTTTACACCTTCCTTGCAGGAGCTTGAAAGTACGATATTTATCTGAAAATGCCAGGAAATGGCAAAAAGGAGAATATGTTTTTCGTTTTTGCTTGTTTCACTGGCCTAAAAGTTCGATATTAGGCCTCCCCATCATTTCATTTCAGCAAAATTCTAACTGAAAAAAACTTTCCATTTTCTGAGAAACATATACGCGCCCAGTTTTTTTAAAAGACTACACGTTTTTAGCCTCTGCGCATGAAATTCACTTGTCTTGTAGCAAATTTTTCAATCTACATGATTACTGTATGTACAATACATACTTCGTTTTCATGATAGAACACACGTGATGCCCCTAGCTGCATGTATAAAATTCATTACAGGCTTGTACAAAAAAAAGTGCTATAATTGACAAAAACTATACAGAACAATAACCATTCTCCAATACTAGGAAGTGGCAAAAGATGAATATGTTTCTCCTTGCCCCATATTCCACTGAGCATAATACTATACTTCGTTTCCGAGAACCTGGTTGTAAACTCACCGTATTCTTGATTCACACGTATTGTTTTTCCGAGTTTTAAAAGCGGGAATTTAAATTTCTTATACGATTAATGTTAGTTTAAACTTATTTGAAACTATGCTTTAGCTAATTTTACTCAAATAATGTTTGCCAGTCTCCCGAAAATCGCCGTCAACCAAAATTTTGCTGTTTACCAGCAATTAATTTTTCGAATTTGTTTCAAATTCTGTAAATTCGTTGTCTTGCGAATCTGGAATACTGTGTTTTTACCACCTGCTTTTCGGAAACAAGGTATAGGCCACTGCATTGTATACTGTAATGAAAAAGTCTGACAAAGAATGGCACATGAGTAATTACAAAGATTTCGGGTTCTTCATTAAAGCAAAGTTTTTTCTTCTGTAAAAATCAACTTTAATAACTGATACTGAAATTTTTCAAAGATTTGTCCATTTTTGCGCAGAGGCATTTTCAGAAATGACTAAAAAACTGGGCGCGTATATGTTTCTCAGAAAATGGAAAGTTTTTTTTCAGTTAGAATTTTGCTGAAATGAAATGATGGGGAGGCCTAATATCGAACTTTTAAGCCAGTGAAACAAGCAAAGAGGAAAAACATTATTCTCCTTTTTGCCATTTCCTGGCATTTCCAGATAAATATGAATATAGGCTCGTAGGCGGTATTTATGACGTGCATGTATACCTGATGTATAAGATACTGTAAACTGATTTCAATGTAAAGATGACCATCTACTTCAAAGTAACGTGTACTAAATGCAATCGACACAAGATAACCGAACGAAAGAGAAATTTTCGCTCCGTTCGGTTGGGTTGGAGTCTACCGTCGGTCGTTTTCCACTAAATATCCTTTTCGACCTGAAGTGGATTTTCAGGCTGTTGAAGATACGTTTTTTTAATCATTTTAGGGGCCTGGGCCCCTAAAATGATGGAAATGGCTCCTTAAATTTTGGGTCAAGAAGCCGTTTTGGCTCCTAAAATTTTGACTTATTTATTAATATTTTACTGAATTATAGTTATTTTCATTCAATTTTAGATTAAAGTAAGTGTTTTACAGGCTCTAAAATCATAAAAGACTCACAAATTTTTCCGGCGCCATTCACCGGATTTCCTTCTGTAATTTTTCGGATTGGTCTATTTGCTGCTTTCTACATGCAAGCTTTCCGGAGAAGAATTTCGGGAGAGGAAAAAGCTTTAAGAGGTCAAAATCTCACTATTTCCAAATTTTGTTATGTTTTAAAAATGCAACTCTGAGTTGGCTGATCCACCAAGAATAGAAGTTGATTTGATACCAAAAAGAATTTGAAGCAGAATTTTTTCCAAGAGGTTCAGACCTTGCACGTGCGCCTCTTGAAAAAATTGCGATGACGAAAAAACACTTGAAATAAAAATAAAACGCAAATAATCTAAATCGTGAAATCTGAGATTCCCCGATTTAAATTATTGATCAAACAATGGTGGTCAAATTTGGTACTTAAGTTTAATGAGGGCGAGCAAGTAGACGACTAACCAATAAATTATATTCACTGACCGAACTCCGAGCACATGATGCAGTTACTACAGTAATCACATTGACCCGGTGTGCAAAACAATAGCATGGTTTAAACATGCTTCTCAGTGGTTTTAAAGTTAGTGAGAATGTGAAGTATAGATTGAAACAGAAGTGGAGTCCAAAAATGACACTACAACACGTTTTTGTAAGCATTATTTGAAATATGGAGCCGAGTTTGACTTCATAAACATAATGGAGGTGATTTCCATAAATTTCAAGTTTAATTTGAATTTTTTCAAACTCGTGGAAGTATGAACATATTTTTTAATTTGTAAAATGGTATATACATGTTTTCGAGTCTTATTTTTATTGAATAAGTTATCCTTAATTTGATTTTCCAATATTTTAAAGTGTTAAAAACTAAATAAATTAACGTTGCGTAGTGCCGGAACAACAGAAAAATAAGAACATAAGCTGCATTTTCAAAACCTTAAAGTTTTGTGCCAGAAGGAAATGAACTCAAGTGCTATCTTGGAAGATGGTTTGTGCAAAAATAAACGAAATATCGTGGTTTTTGCATTTAAAAAATTTTCTTTGAACAAAGATTACTTGGCCGATCTTTGTACATGTAGGAAAAAGCCTGTAACCGAAATACACTAGTTGGAAATAAAATTTTGAACAGTAATTTTTTTCAACACGTATCAACTGATTGAATATCCATAGAATTTAATTACATATATAAGTTCCACATTGTGTTACTAGCCCATTTTTCGACATTCTTAAATTAAAAATGTTTGGCTCCCAAAAATCCAAATTGGTTCCTGAAAATTCAGGCCTACGAGCCGTTGGCTCTGGTTTTTTATACAAAAAAAGCCATTGACAAATTTTATTTCACCTCCTTAAGAAATCCTCGACGATGTGTTTTAAAATATGCCGTGTCCTTCATTTTTTGGCAGTAAACTGCGCGAAAGTACCGTTTTGTTGTTTACAGTCAGGTCTCGGGAAAATTTGCTGTTTTCTCTTGAGTTAGAGAATTTTCGTCACAAATTCTTATGGTAGACTATTTATCTTGTATGAATTAATTATTCGCTTACAAGCGACGTAACCGGGAAACAGTGCAGCAGAAATCTGGTCTAATCAAGATTACTTTTCAGCATACAAACCAATATAGCTTTAATTCAATCTGTTAATCAAGATCCTATCGATAACTGTTTGTCCAGTAAAACCAACGCTGTAGCAGCTGTCCGTAAGGTCTCAAAGCGTTTCTCTTGAATCCTGTCATTTGATCGAAATTATGTCTGCTTAGTTATTGATCGCGACAAAGACTTCAGAGCAGTTGACATTCACAAGCTGAAAAACAGGTCGCTATTATTCCCATCGCTAGCTTACCGCAACGGATTTGACGTTCATTACCAACGAGTGGCGGTATCTGGCGAAGACTTATGTGAAGTAATCAAAATAATCATTATGAAAACATCCATTAGATGACGGTTTTACTATTCGGAAATTTCATCGATTGTGACTTCGAGCGTTTTACTGTGATTTTAGTGTATAGAATTTTCATAGAAGCATATACATCATTTCATTTTGGTCGACGGAAAATATTCTTACTCGCAGAATGCAAAGAATCTGAAAAGCCAACCACAAAATTTATATAGGACGAATCAATTTTGGCTGTGCTTTTATTTGCTCACTTATTTTGCAGGAATTAACCGATGCTTCTGACAGGCTAATCAACGCATTGAGGATACGAAAAAAATATATGCAACGATCTCTTCAGTTTTGTTCGACTACAGCCGCAAAATTTCTATCCGGCGATTATCCCAACAAGCTCGCAAATGATTTGGTTATGAATCGACAATTTTCGCCCCGTAAGTTATTTCTCTCCGTACTTGTATATTTGCGATTATCTCGCTTGAGCCCGATATAACCTTATTTATTGCAATCGAAACTTGAATCGTATTATCACGTGAAATTCAGAGCGGTTAAAGCTGACATATTAATGATTTGGTCTAATCATCTAGCGGGGGTTATCATAAATTGTCCAAAATTTAGGCGGTGGGTTACTGAACGCAAAAAATTAAATTTTTCGCTCGAAAGTTTGAATACAGAACAGTGAATTCACTTCGCTCTAAAACCCCTTCCTCCAAAAATTCACAGGAGTTCCCTCATTTACATCAATGATGATTTTTTTGTGTAAAGTGATCGCGTCCTTTGAATTTGCTTCGGTCGAAAACCCTTAAACCAAAAATGCCACGCTACTGTTTCAATTGAAACTGCAAAAAATTCGGGCACCAATGCCGCAAAAATTATTTTTTTGAAGCCGTAAGTTTATATAACAAAATTGTCAAATTTCGCGGTTCCTTGAACTTTGGATATAATTGAATGGAGACCATATTTAAAAAAATAAAAAATCGCATTTGAGATTGCACCCCCAAGATGCTTAGGCCGAAGTATGGAGGTTGAACATGGCACACATATTGCGGGGCATGGTGGAACTGGGGGCCCTTAAAAACTGCGTTTTTGGGGCCCCACCGATCAACACTTGCAGATAGAGTCGAAATGACAAAAGGCACCCCATAGTTTGTCCCTATGCCCGAAATTATGAAAAAAACCCCAAGGTTCTAGCTCTTACCGTTTTGGCGCTAGGGTGGGGAGAGCATTAAATTTGGGAGCCAAGTATATTATAGGTTGACGCTCTCGCGCCACCTATGATAATAAATAATAATAATAATACAATAATGATAATGAAAATAATAATAATAATCATCATAGGTGGCGCGGTAGTGTCAACCTATAATATACATGGCCCCCTGAAATCTGCCTTACCCCTCCCCAGATCAAAAAGGTTATAAATAGAGACATGAAATTTTTTTGCATAACATGCGCCATATGGGCAGTCATGGGTGTGGCAAAAGTCAATCGGGCGCTATGGTCAGATTATATGAGTGACCAAAGTTGGAGAAAATCCCCTTCGTTTGTGTTAACATTTTTTTGGTGAAAAGATGTAGTGTTATCTGATTATGCTGAGTGTAAACAAAGGTATTTCAAAGGTCCTATTGAGGAAGGGCTTTTCGACTATAGGGTTTTCAATGGATGCGATCACTTTAAGAAAAAAAAATATCTCGGGTGTAAACAAGCGTACAGTACAGATCACAAGTTACGTGTGTTTTTGCTTGTGGGTTGCTTGTCACAAGCGCCAATTTGGCAAGCGCTTGGCAAGTAATCCACAAGCGAAGCACTTGTGGATTGCTTGTCCAAGCGCTTGTCGAGTGCTTGTAGGTTGCTTGCCAAGTGCTTGTGACCTGCTTGCCAAGCGCTTGTGAATTGCTTGCCAAGCGCTTGTGAATCGCTTGCCAAGTGCTTGTGAGTCGCTTGCCAAGCACTTGCAGCTGTCAGTGTTAATGTCAGTTGGAATATATTTATGAAGGTATTTATTGGAAATCTGTCGGTGTACTTGTTATATCTTGGTTTGTCCGGGGCGGAGAAGATGCGGTGTGAGCAGGATTGGGATTCCGAGGTTGCGTCCTTAATGTACGTGCGTCCCACACCCACGTTTACCCGATAACCTAATTGCTGGTACTTAAACCCCGACAATAATTAACCCAACAATTAAAGAAAAGCCTAGTTTCTTTAATTGTCTCCCTTATTGCTCAGTACCAAGAGGCGAAGGAGCTTTCCTACCTATTTATTATTACACGATAAAAGTACGAAAACTTACGTGACAAAAACGCAACGGGCGAGGCGAAGAGAAAGAAATAACAATAAATCGACTCCCACGCACGGGCGAGAAAAAGACGAGAAGGCGTGGTGGGAGGCTGCTAATATGAACTAGTGGTGGCCGGCGGGGCACACAACTAGTAGGAAAATAAAGGCACACAAAAATACGTTAATCAATAATTGAATAGAGAGAGACCAGCGCACGCTTACCGACGTGCGCTACAGTAAGATGGCCACTGGTGGTCCGCGTTGCTCTCTCCACTTGCCACCTGCGGGCCTGTGACGCGTTTTGACAAAACAATAAAAATCGGCGGAAAACACACTACAACACCCCTCCCCCCTTGCAGTAGATCGCCCTAAGCGATCGTCAAGGAATACCGAAAAGAACATGCAAGGGGAAGGGCTCCGCCACTACAGGCCGTCACCGGGGTTGCCGAAGAATTCTTCGGCGTCACACAGCGGGGCCGGCGGAGTTGTTGGGGTAGTTGGAGCCGATTTTTGGGGCGGCGACAATAGTGCGTCCAGCGGCGGAGTGTAATGACAAAACGGGGCAAGTGGGGGCGTGTAGCGGGCCACCGGCGGTCAACTTACTGTGTGGTTGCAGCGTCGGCTGCACGTGCGCTGGAAACTAGTACAAAAGTATAAAGCATAAATGAGATTAGAAATAAAACAACCGGAGCAAAATGAGGTTACGAAACACAAAAACAAAGAAAAACAACGTTACTGTACAAAAGCTTTTGTTCAATGGCGGCGGCGGTAACGAGTATCAGATGCGGAGCAGTGATTTCGTGGGGGATCGCGGCGGTCGCGTTTGTTTCGTCGGTAACGATCGTTGTGGTAGCCATGGGGATCGTACGGGTCGTCGTGGCCATCAAAACGGGTGTTACGGGAATAGCGGGATCGACCATAATCAGAGGTATCCCGGCGGCGCGACGATGAGGTGGACGTTTGAAGTTGAAGCGGCGAGAGCGGGTTCACGCCTGGTGGTGGTAACTGAGTGGCGATTAGCGACGGTCGATCGGACGGCAGCCCTGTTGGCGGCAACGGTCGCGGTGGCAAAAGATTCCACCGGGCAGAGAAATCGTGCCGACGCAGCAGGGGCGCGGGGCGATCCGTCTCGCTGTGATATTGCAAATAGATTTTTTGGATGTCAGCGATTTCGGGCGGCTGTGGAAACGGTGCGTAGCGCGGGTAAGCCATCCAGCTATCGATGAGTCCGACAGCGGTGTTGTAGGCTTGAAGTAGGCACGAAGGGTTATCCAGGCCACGGGCTTCATATAGGAAGAGTGTCAAGTGGGCGGTGTGAACGGCGTCAACGACGCCGAGCTCCTCGGCCCAAAGACCGGCTACCCATTTCAATATCAACGTGGCGACGGCGTGCGAGATCGGGGGTTGTTGTTCTACGTATGCGGGGCGATAATGGTCGCGGAAATATTGGTACAGCGCCAGCGAAGCGTTCGTGGCGCGGATGTGCACGGGCATGATGATACGAATACGAAGGCGGCCGAAAAAATTGATCAGCACCATTTCGTGCAGTGTGCGCGGTGAGAAAAATTCGACGGCCGGGTCAATATGTGGCGGGTAGCCCGGTGTGACTAACCTAACGCAGTGCGGCGTATCGGTGGTTCAGAATCGCGTGTAATTTGGCAAATGTGTGGCTTGGCTAGGTAATCGCGGTTTAATGACTGGTGCGGGACTTGGTGGCAGAGGAACTCCAAGAACCGGTTTAGTGACGATGATCACCGGCGGCTGTTTGAATGCAGTAACCGGAGCCGACATCGGGGCCGTAGGCGGCAGCGACGTGGTGTGGGTTACCGTAGTTGTCGTAGCGGATGTCGGAGCCGTAAGCGGCTGCGACGTTACCATAGGCGGAATCGAGGGCGTTGCGGGTTCCACATCCATAGGAGGCCGTGGAAGCGGGGCTTTGAATTCATCTTTTGGCGGATTTTTCAAGGCTTCCAGGCGGCGTTGGATTTCAGCGTCCCTATGCAACGGGCTAATAAAGTCCGTCAACTTGGGCGGTGACCGGCGGAACTGATGGCGATGTGCTTCTTCGTAAAAACCGGTCGTGTGTACGTTGCGTGTTTGTTCACTTTGCATGCGATGCGGCGGTACGTCATTGCGGCGTTCGTGTTGGCGACTATCCCTGCCGGTCGATGGGGTTTGTTTCGTTTCCTTATGGTGGCGGTCATCACAGGAATGAGACTCGTGGGGTGAATGGTGGCTATCGGGTCGGCGAGCAGGCGGCGGTTTCATTGCCGGTGCTGCTGCTTTGGAGGAGTCGCGTTTGGGTTTCGGCGTTGACGTGGCGTGTGAAGAGCGTTCAGCTTCTTCGCGGGCTCTCTGTTTATCGCGTTGTTTGCGGCGTCGAGTTGTGCGTTTGCTGGGCGTGCGACCGCGCTCAGCACGCGAAGTGCTGGGTGGCGGCGTGCGCCGCGTGCTCGGCTCGTCCGTTGATCGTGTTTTATGGGATTTGCGGTACGCCGATTCTTCTTGGAGATGTTGTTTTCGCTTTGCTGCGTGTTCATACCGGCCGGGTCTTCGGATAGGATTACAGTAGCGATCTAGAGCCGGCACGGACGTGCTGGGGGCCTGTGGGGTTTGAACATCCACAGGCGTCGTCGGCGGCACTAGAATCGCTGGTTGCGGCGGTTGCGTAATTGGTTGCGGTTGCGATGCCACTGGCGGCGGTTGTGGAGCCGGTGGTTGCACGATGGGTTGGGCCATCGCAGGAGCCATTTAAGCGACTTGCGGGGCCGGGGCGATCAACGTCGGTGGAGGCAACAAAATTTGTTGTATCTGTTCTTTCAACGCTTCGGGGTAGTCTTTCCAGTGATGTTCGGGAAACAACATACCGGGCGGCGGTGGCGGAAAATGATACGCGGCGAGTGCTGCGGCCAAGGCGTCCCATTGCGTAGCTGAAATAATTTGTTGCGAAAAACGTACGGGGGCACTATACCTGGCTGCGGCAACAGTAGCAATGATCGGAGGTCCCGGCAAGGCTGCCGGCGTTGCCAAATATATTCGTGGATCCACGGCGGGTGCCGTGGTCGTTATCGTAGTTGCCGGTTCTGTAGAGACGACGTCCATAGACGTGGACTGATCCACCGTGCTTTCTTCGGGTATATTGTTCAACATTTGTTCTGACGTCATCGTTTCGGAATCGATCGCGGCGGGTTGGACGGGAGTAGATTCGTCCATCGGAGCCGGGGCAATATGGGAGATTTCTTCGAGCGTCAATTTCAAGAAGTCGTTGATTTGCGTGGTGGTTGCGGTTATATCAGAGGGCGCGGCTGCCATAGGAAGGGCCGACGCGTCTGTTGTTTGACCTGCCAGTACCCGGCTTTGAGGTCGAGCGTGGTGAAGAATTTTGCGTGGCCCATTGCGTCCAAATAATCGTCAATGCGCGGGATTGGGAATTTGTCGCTCGGCGTAACGTCGTTTATTGCGCGGTAGTCGACAACAGGTCTCCATGAGCCGTCTTTTTTCTTTACCAAGAACAGCGGTGCAGCCCAAGGTGAGCGGGATGGTTCGATAAAATCATTGTCGAGCATTTCTTGAATATGGCGACGGACAATCGGTCTTTGTTCCATCGCGGCGCGGTAATAATGGCGGGATACTGGCCTTGCGGTGCCGGTGTCGATACTGACGGTCAACTCGCTAGTGATAGTTGGTTTGTCGCCGGGGAGGCTGAAAACATCCCGGTGCTGTCGGAGCATCCTGAGGGCTTTTGCTTTTTGCCCGGTAGAAACGTAGGTCTTTTCGGTCATTTTGCTCAGGGCGTATTCCAGCTTTTGTTGTGCGGTGTGGCCGGGGAATGATTTGTCCAGTGCGGCCGGCTCGTGGTCGGTTAAGTCGCGGTCGGCGGCAGCAGTTGCTATCTGACAATCGGCGCGGGTTTCGGAATACTCCAGCGTGTGCTTTGCCATCGCGATGAGCTGATTCGGTCCGAGTTTGATACTGTTTGGCGTATTGTTGATGAAGAGGAGCGGACAATGACCATTGGCGATGTTGACTACTGCGGTTTCAACTGGGAGTTCTGCGGCTACGTTATCAGTGGCGAGTGGTTGTACAATCACGTCGGGCACGGTTGCTGATGTTGTGGGAAAAACGCTACTTTTGACCCATTGTTGGCAGTGTGGTGAAATCGAAACGGAAGCTTGGGCGACGAGAAAAATTGGTTCGGCGAGCTCATTAACCTCCAGCTGCCGAGAGGGCGGTTGGTGTGGACTAGGTTGAGCCTGCCGTATCCGTTGTTCAACTTCGATTTCTTCGGGTTGGCTAAAAATATCGGATTTATCATCATAGAAACTTACCCGTTCGTCCTCTGGTATTTTTTCTAAGACGTTGTCATTAGCGGCGTTGAGAAACAGATCCGTTCGCGGGCGGACTGAGGCGATTACTTTGAGCGGCAGTTTAACGTCCTGAATTTCTATATAATTGTCTTTAAAATTTAAAATGGGGTGGATATCGCGAGGAAATCGGTTCCAATGATGCATTGATCGTTTCCGTCGTCATCAAGGATTACACATTTGATCATGTGCTCGCCGAACGCGGATTCCATCGTAATGACTACCGGGCCGTGAGCGTTGACTACGGCGCCATCGGCTACTTTGATTTTTCCACAAATCGGGAGTTGGAGCGATTGCTTGTCGAAAGCGCGTTTGACTAATCCTGATGAGAGGACGGAACATTGAGCGCCTGTATCGATGAGTGCGTGTGCTTTAACGGCTCTAACTTTGATTGGGATTTGAAAGGCTCTCGTAGAAGCGTACTTGTGGACAAACGATTTAGAGGACGGCGTGAGATTATCAATTTGACAAACGGACGAGCGGATGTGGCAGGGGTCTTGAAAAGCGCGGCTCGTTGCGTTCCAATGGACGATGCCGGGGCTAACAATGGGCGCGGCGGAAGCGATTTCTTTGGATGGAATAACCATATTGGCCGTTGACGTTGATTGATTGCTAACGCGTGTTTCGAGCGCGGGTATTGACGCCGTATTTGGTGCCGGAAGGGCGGGTAGGGTAATTTGCAATTCTGAAGATTGGGAACTAGCGCGCGATGAATCTGTCGGCGTCGTGACGTATGGAGCCGGTACTGCATTGTAATGGATATGTTGTTCCCACGGCGCCGGGAATTGATGGTTCGGGTAAACGGCGTAGGTATTCGGAACGAAATCATTTGGGCACTGTATAGGGTTACCTTCATAGAAATGGTTTCGCGCGCCGCAGGCGTAGTTCGCGCCTCGTTGTGGCGGTCCTCCGGGGCGGGGTCGCCAATCGCGTTGTCCATGGACATCATTTGAATTGTTTCGGAAGTCCACTTGCCGTGGTTGGGTGGCGTAATTTGGGCGGTTTGGTTCAAGTCGGGTTGAATGTTGAGCGTTCTGCCGCTTTAGCCAGACGCAGTCTTCGGTATTGTGGGTGCGGGATTTGTGGGCGTCGCACCAGATGCCTGTAGGTTGCGTCGTGTGTGCGTGGTCTCTGCTGGCGGATCGGTCAAAGCGATTTGCGTACGGCTCTCTGTTTTGAGATTGATGGCGCGGGCTTTGTTGTCTATTGTTGGATATCGTTTCTTCAGGGCGTTGTCCAGATTTTCATTCTTCATAGTCGCGGTCCTATCGTTGAATTAATTGTTCCAATAGCATCTCCGTGCGCGGCGGCTGCGGCGGCGGTGGCTCAATCGCTTGTGGTTGAAAGGAGACGAATTTAGTGGTTTGCGGCGCCGAATTTTGCATCCTACGGTCCATTGAGGGAGAGCGCTCGCGGTAGTGGTTTTGAGGGCGGTCCATGCTGCGGCGGCGTTCAAAACGGCGGTCAAATAGTTGCAGCGACTTCGGTGGTGGTGCATCCGGATTAGCTTGATTTACCAGAATGGGTCGTTCCGCGGTTCCGATTTCGGCTTTGGTTGCATTGAGGACACTACGGGCTTTGGCTACGGCGTCGGCCAGTTGTTGAACATTCGTGAAGCCTTTTGCTTCTTCGCCAATTGTGAGTTGATAGAAAACAGGCATTTTGGCCAAAAAGGTGTCAATTACTTGTTTGTGCCGGAAAGTTTGGTCTTCATGCTGATACAATAATTGTACATAAGTCATTACCTTACTCAGAAACGCGGCGGGTTCTTCTCCAGCTTCTGGGGTGATTGACGCGAGTTCGCGTTTAAGGGTCATTGGGTTGCAATCGGGCGCCAATTGGAACATGAGTAAGTGTTTGGCATCTTCGTACCGCGTCATGTCTTGGATCATATCGCTCGGCGTATCGCGGGTGAGTCGGCGTAGGGTACTCATCTTCACGTGATTGGGGGCGTCGTAAACGAACTCATTTTCCAGTCGTATGAAGAAGCGTAACAGGCCTTTATTTGTTGCGGCGCCGTCGATTATCAGTGGGTGCATATTGTCGACGATTGTTTTGATGCGGCTATCTTCTTCACGATGAGACGTGCGCGGCATGTCGTACCGAGGATGCGGGTGTTCATAATAATCCTCGGGTGGGTAATCGGAGAAGCCAAACTGGTTTGCCGCGGGCGGTGGGCGTCTTTGAAGTGCGGAACGGTGTAAATCCTCGTCGGCGCGCGTTGTGCGGGCGAATTGGTTATTATATAAGGTGTCCGTCGACGGTGCTTTGGGTTTGACTTGGTTTGGTAGCCTGCCAAAGACCGGAGCGGGTTCAGTTTCACGGAGAGTTTCGTTCGGGATATAAATATCTCTTGTTTCCTCGCCGTGAAACCGTGAGGACACCGGCGGCGGTCTTGGTGTAGGCAGATTATGGGCGTGAGTTGTGGCGGCGGTTGTGGAAATCAATTGTTGCATTTGCTCAGCGAGTGCGGCGAAACGCGCGTTAGTGGCTTTTGCTTGTTCTTGAATTTCGCGTTGGATGCGTAATTGCTGGGCTTGGAATTGGTCGGAGACGGCGCCGATAATTTGATCGATGGTTTGTACCGTAGGAACATTGTTGGTTATGCGCGCGGCGGCGGTGTTGAGTTGGTCCAGCGCGTCGCGTGCTTCGATTCGAAAATTTTGAACTTGGTTGGCGTTTGCGATGGCTAGGCTGCTGCGGTGATCATTTACTGAAGCACGGGTGGCGGCTGGGGCTTGCGGTGGTTCAATATTGACAAAGGATTCAGAGGAGTCGGTTCTGGTGACCATTTGGTCATTATTACTTGGAGTCGGCGCGTTCGGCGGCAGCATTTGTGATGCGGGCGGCGCGTTAAGGCTATTTTCGGGGGCGGTAGGGAGGTTTTGATTCAGAGACCGCGGGGGTTGAGGATTGTTCGTCGCCGCGGTTGCAGGAATGAGCTGTGCTTGCGGTTGTGCCGTCCCGTCCAGCGCGGGAGTGCTGAAATTAGACAAGGGCGGATTATGGGGGGGGGGAGGCTTACCGTGGGTACCGCTGTCGATTGCGTAATATTTAACGGTCGCGGCAACAGCATCTGATCAAAACTTAAGGCGCAGCGTGCAGCTGTGGCGGCGTTGGGAGAACTGGAACGCGACGGAAATCGAGTGAAGTCCGGCGGTGTGTGGCTTACTGTTGGCATCTTTTTTCGCAAGGTATAATAACCTCTTTTATACCCTTTGGCGCAGCTACGGCCGGGTCGAATTTTGAACTCTTTGGGTTTTTTTCGGATGCAACGCAACAGTGGGGAGCGGCAACGTACAATCCAAACAGTCACCAGTGTTATATCTTGGTTTGTCCGGGGTGGAGAAGATGCGGCGTGAGCAGGATTGGGATTCCGAGGTTGCGTCCTTAATGTATGTGCGTCCCACACCCACGTTTACCCGATAACCTAATTGCTGGTACTTAAACCCCGACAATAATTAACCCAACAATTAAAGAAAAGCCTAGTTTCTTTAATTGTCTCCCTTATTGCTCAGTACCAAGAGGCGAAGGAGCTTTCCTACCTATTTATTATTACATGATAAAAGTACGAAAACTTACGTGACAAAAACGCAACGGGCGAGGCCAAGAGAAAGAAATAACAATAAATCGACTCCCACGCACGGGCGAGAAAAAGACGAGAAGGCGTGGTGGGAGGCTGCTAATATGAACTAGTGGTGGCCGGCGGGGCACACAACTAGTAGGAAAATAAAGGCACACAAAAATACTTTAGTCAATAATTGAATAGAGAGAGACCAGCGCACGCATACCGACGTGCGCTACAGTAAGATGGCCACTGGTGGTCCGTGTTGCTCTCTCCACTTGCCACCTGCGGGCCTGTGACGCGTTTTGACAAAACAATAAAAATCGGCGGAAAACACACTACAACATACTTTGAGGACGTTCATAACATGCGGCTTTTTGAAAGCAACAACAGACATTTTTTGTTTTCGACTTTTTTCAAAGAGAAAAATGTATCATACGTTTTTCAAAATATGCTTCCTGCTGTACATGCATAAAAACGGAATAAAGTAAACTTTCTCTTAAAATTTTCTTAATAATTAATTACAGTGAAAAAGCAAGTGCTATTTTATATTTTTGAAATTGTTTGCTAAAATAAATTGGACTAAAAATTTGTGAGCATGCTCAACCAGCCTGTAAAAATTCTTTTAGGAAAAATTCCACCAGACAAGCTCTGCCAAAAATTTTGACTACAACGCTGTTGTCATTTTTCCGATTTATAAGCATTTTTTAAAGCCTTACTGTAGCAGACCGATTGTTTCATATCATCAACATATTTCATGTCTACAGTAATGTTTTTCGATGTATCCCTTCTGAGGAATTCTTTTGTTGGAAAAGACAAAGGCGTCCCTAAACGTGGAGAATAAGGTCGTAAAAGAGTGTCTGTTGTGCATTGCTTGTGGACTGCTTGTGAAACGCTTGCAGATTACTTGTGCAATGCTTGTAGAGTGCTTGTGGAACGCTTGTGACCTGCTTGTGAAAGGGTATGGTGCACGAGCCCTACCTAGTGCACGAGCGCTACCTAGTACACCAGCGCTACCTAGTGCACGAGCGCTACCATAGTCACAAGCGCTACCAAATTGGAAAAAAACATCCTATATACTTTGTGTGTTGAAACAGAAATTTTCGCACTCGTTTTGCGTCTGCATTTGTTAGGAAAATAGGGACGATTATGAATCAATTTTTTTCATATTATATGTTACAAGTTATCATCGTGAAAAACAACACGTGATTTTTTATCCACTAAATGATACATATAACGCAAAAAATGATGGATTTCGCGGATCAAAAAATTTAAAACACCAATTTGTAAAGCATTGGCATCAAAATTGTTGACCTGCCAAAGATTACCCGTAATTTGAATAAAATTCAAGCGTGCATTGACAACTTTTTTCATTCTTTTTTTTCACAACCTTTTTCATTCTGATTTTGCTCGCCATTTTTCAAAAGTCGCTCACATTCTAAACAGATCCAATATTCTGTAACTTGGCCATTCCGAAGGATCTTCGTCGTTTTTTTCGAAATTCGTAAATTCTTCCTGGATTCGTGTTAGATTTGCATTGAACTATCGATTTTTTAAATTTAATGCTTAAACAGGATTGCATTCACTGAAGTCCATTGTGCACGATGGGAGTAAAGGAATACTGTCTGGTATGTTGTTTTTTTCTGATTCCTAGACTTCTGTCTCTAATTTGATGATTTTATTACTATCGCCATCTTCATTAGGTCATTGTCCAGATTTTTTTGCATACAACCTTGTTTTATACTGGAATACTATGTCAAAGTGTGCCGCATTTTGTTATTGTAACAGGGTGGTCGCATTGATGACCATTTCTGTCAATTTTATGTTTTTGTCTGATTTTTTGTTGGACACAACCATTTCGTTTTTGGACCACAAAGTATTTTGACTGTCCCTCATTGTTTTATAAACACGATGCATGATAAAACCACAGTAACTTCAGCACAAAGTGTATAGGACATTTTTTCAATTTGGTAGCGCTTGTGACTATGGTAGCGCTCGTGCACTAGGTAGCGCTCGTGCACTAGGTAGCGCTTCTGCATCCTTATCCTTGTGAAATGCTTGTGGGTTGCTTGGCAAGCGCTTGTGAGTTGCTTGTGGCAAGCAACAAAATGACAAGCAATCCACAAGCACTTGGCAAGCACGTCGCTTGACAAGTGCTTGTGGACATGTTACGTTACTTGTGATCTGGACTGTATTTTCGTGATTTTTTGGGAGAGGGGCTTTCGACTATTGGAAATTCAAAGGATGCGTTAACTTTACACAAAAAAATATCCCGAGTAAACAGGCGTATTTTCATGATTCTTTCGTGGAAGTTGCTTTCGACCGCAGGGAATTCAAGAGTTGCGGACACTTAACGGAAAAAATTATGCCGGGTGTAAACAAACGTATTTTCGTGACTTTTTGAGGGGAGTTTTCGACCGGGAGGGGGGTGGGAATACAATGGACGCGGTCTTTTTATACAAGAAAGTTATTCTGAATGTAAACAAGCGCATTTCCGCGAATTTTTGGTGGAACGGTTTTCGACTGCGGGGAAGTCAACGGGATACCGACAAGTCGCCTCCAGTAATTCGCCCCCAGCAATTCGTCCCCCACAATTTGCCCCTGGTAACTCGCCCCCACTGCAGTTCCCCCCCCCCGAACAATTCGCCCCCAACACAATTTGCCCCTGAGCAAATCACCCCCCACAATTCTCCCCCAGTAATTGGCCCGCAATACACTGTTTTTAATTTAAAAAATTCAGATTTAAAAATAATTCCTCTAGGTTGTTAGCAGTTATGTAATAGCATTTCTACACATCTATATACAATACCTATAGATTTTTCCCAGCCGAAATAGCATGTTTATTTATGAATTCTGCATGCAGAGTGCAAGTATTATGTACAAGAAGAAAAAGATCTTCAGTAGAGGTCCCCGACATCAGATTTTTTAGGTAGGAGTAAAGTTGAAAATTTGCGGGGTAGTGTAGCTAAATGTCCACTAAACACGTCATTTTGTCTTAAAATTAGGCAACTAGTGATCATTTTTTAGGACATTAGGCAGGGGTAATACCCGCCCATACCCCTCCCTATGGGGTAATCTGATCTACAGCAATGTTCCAAATAAATGTCCATGAATAATTTTTTAAAATTTTTTTTGAATGTAAGATTTTTTTACTGATGCGGCTAGTACTAAGTCAGTATAAGCATTTTTTACTCGTACAGTCAGCAACAGGGCCGTGCCAAGGATTTTTGCAGCCCGGTGCGAAGTAGATTTTTGCGGCCCTATTTTTTAAAATTAGTAGGTATATACATCTATACAGTCCTAAACGTCTATGCAGTCATTTTCACGTGAAATAAGTCTTAAATGGGAAATTCTATTGGTGTTGCACATCTCATATTGCAGAAAAAAGTTTTTTTCTTGCATCACGAATCAGGATACATAAAGAATAGCATAGGCGAGGCAATTTCTATGTGTATTACGTCCAACTGAATTCACACATTACTGAACGATACTGTGGCTACATACAATACAACGTGAAGCTGGCGAGTATGATAACATTATAGGAAACAGTTAAATACGTGCTGAGATACATACAGACAAATGTGTAAAACTATCGATACAGACTTTACACAGTGAAACACAAAGGCGTGCTCCTGCCTTGTCGAGCATACACGTACAGTACAGTATGACACGTATGTAAGCTAGTTCAGCTCAAGTTCTTGCCGCCCCTAGTGAATGATGAAACATCAAATTTTCTGTTACACAGAAGTGCACATTATTATTTTTATTCATGTTCGCATTGTCTAGCATACATATAGTGTACAATATATGTATACAAAGTACAAACTTAGGTCAGTTAAGTTTTTGCGGCCCCTAATTCTTTGTGGCCCGGTGCGGCTGTACCCTTCGCATCCCCCAAGGCACGGCTCTGGTCAGCAATACAGCGTTTGAGCTGAAATACAGCGTTTGACAAAATGAAAGCTTGCAGCTAAAGTTTATCGGACTGAAAATAATCAATTTCGACCAAAAATTTGTGAAAAATCTCAACACTGGCAATTTCCCAATTTATAATTTTTCAGCTTTGTGATGATGGTGTCCTAATCCCCAGAAACCATGCCAAATTTTAGTCTAATGGCGTGAATACCTGGGAGCATTTACGCAGAACTGTAATTTGTAAAACGGATATCATAGGCAGAATTTCGAGTCATTTATGTTCATCGATCTGTATTTGTTTTTTATGTTTTTTGTTCCTTTTTTCGTTTAATTTTTTATTGTGTTCCTTTTTTTGTCCTTCATCTTTCTGTTTCAGTTTCTTCTATATTTTTTTTGATTGCTTTTTACTCATTCTCGTTTTCCGATTTTTTTCTTTATATTTTTCTTCTATTTTTTATACTTTTATTCTTTTTTGTTTTTGGTAAACCGAAAAGTTGTCATGAAAAAGATAGTGAAGAACACGATAGAGTCACACGTAGAATAATTGTGATACTTTTTCATAATCTTAATTGCTCTCCATAGATCCCGATAAAAAGTTACAAGAAATAAAGCTGGAAAAAGAAAATCTGGAGATGTATTACATAACATATCATGGAGTTGCTTTTAAATCTAAAACCAGGTGAGTATAGCACCAGGGGCGAATTACTGGGGGTGAATTGCTCAGGGGCAAATTGTGTTGGGTGCGAATTGTCCGGGGAGGAATTGTCCTAGAACCGAAGTCAACAGATGCGGTCACTATTGATTGAATAGTGTGGCCAGTTTGTGTATTTTACAATTAAATTAGCATATTTTTGGCTTAATTACCGAATTTTGACTTTTGGTGCAGCACGTTTTTTTCCAAAAAATTTTTCCCTATGTGGTGTCAAGGAGTTGTAAAAATTTGGATAATTTTTATGTAAATTTTCATATATTTTGTCTATCGGGTAAGTCCCCCATGTCCCTCATGTTTTTCTCATCATGTACATGTCACAATGCGCACACGCTGCCATCGTGCATTTTCCTCTGAACCCGTAGACTTGATGTTTCACGCACAAGTCACAGTCCCAAACCTGCATATTTGTGACGGGCACTGCTGCACTCACTTAAGCCATGCAGGACTGTGCAGTTGGTGGTAGTGCACGCTACCACCCGGTAACTAACGTTACATGGGGATGCTGGCAGGACGCCCCTTGCATGCCCCAGCAAGGGGAGAGATGTTGTCACGGGGACGTCACTCTTCTCAGGGGGGAGAATGTCACGATGCGCACACACTGCCATCGTGCGTTTTCCTCTGAACCCATAGACTTGATGTTTCACACACAAGTCATGGTCCCAAACCTGTGTACTTGTGACGGGCACTGATGCACTCGCTACGGGGCGATGCAGGGCTGTGCAGTTGGTAGTAGCGCACTGTTACTACGCGGTGACTAACGTTACAACATGAACAGAAAAACAAAGCATCACGAGCTTCTGAAGCTATTGGTTTGAAATAAATCGCTTCCAATTCCATCTGCAAGTTCGGGTCATATAGTCTCGGGTCATTCATAGCTTCTGCTTTATCTTCGCATATCGTCTAATTCAGCAGGATATTAGCAGGTTCCTTGGTCTACATACAAATCAACAACGCAAGAGCAGTCTTTTTGTTTGTCCAGGAAAGTGATGTGCCAAAACTTTCCGCTGAATAAACTCTGACATCTACTAATCTGTAATCAGCACTTGATACTACAAAGAGTCAGATAGAGAGATTCTATAAATTAATATAACAGGAAACTGGATTCAGTCTCTTTGATGCTGTTACTTCCAGAAGAAGCATTCTGCACTGCAGGAAGAATGAATATTGTAGAAGAGGGATGAACACTCAAAAGTCGAAGAACGTGTAAAATGCTCACAGCAAAACAGAAGCAGTTTCTATTAAGCACATTCGATGAAGGAATTTTTCTCAAACAAAAGTTTGATGCTGAAATCATGTCCATACTTGTGTGCAGAAATGGACAATGTTCCAGAGATGAATTTTGATGAATGCAAGTTGCAAGTTTCTGATCACGGAAAGCAAGTCAAGTCGCCTTCGTGAAAACCAGGGAAGCTACTACTATCCTGCTGAGTAGAAGATTTATGCAAGAAAGATGCAACAGAAGATATGAATGACTCAACACTATGACTCGAATGTGCAGATGGAAAGTGATTTATACTAAACCGATTCGCTTCAACAGCTTGTATTGCTTCGCTTTTTTATTTATGTTCACTGCCAATGCTTTTTCTATCCTCTAATCCAGAACATAGAATTTCGAGAAAAGTCAACTTTCATTGATAGAGAATTGAAAATTAAAGTTTCTTGAATAAAATAATTTGTAGTTTTTTGTAAATTTAACATACTAGCAGTACGTAAACTTTGGTCATTTTTTGCAGGCAACTAGGAGACATTGTGGTCTATCCACTGCATAGAGATATTTTTGCTCATTTTGAGCTTTAGTGGCGTTCATCTTCGTGGAAAGAAGCCAGATTTCTGACCAATTTTACCGTGTCATTTTCGACATTCTAAAACTTCCTAAAAAGTGTAAAATGCTAATCCAGAAAACATTAATGCGACATTATGGAGTGTTGTATTCCGTATCTATTGAACATTCTATAGTAAAGTTACTTCATTCCTAGGCCAATACATCTCAAGTCTCGTAAATAGATAGAACAATGTCAAAAAATGCAAAAACTCCACACTTTGGGATACTGTAACCTTGTGAATTTTTTTTTTTATGCAGTTTGGAAATTATCTTAATATTCAGCATACGAAACGTGCTTTAATGTTTCACTTTTAAAATTTATCAAACTGTGATAGTCCCACAATTGAGGTAGCAATTCTCAGCAAACGCAGGTATAAGATGGTGTTCAAACTCGAATTCATGCAACCCCCTAGCAGTGCGTCAATTTCCGTAAATTTTTGCCAATTTTTGCCAGCAGGATGGGAATTTTCGGTGCTTCCGAGCTTTAGCAGTAGAAATAGTGATTTTTGTGAAAAAATAAGAATTTTCGATTCAAAAATTTGATGTTTCGAGCACTGCTTTATTTTTAATACATTGCAAGAGATTGTAGCCCATTCATTCGTCTAATATTAGGTAAATTTACAGAGCACGAAGTCTGATGTTCCTAAATCCGCAAAGGTTGAAAGAAGTGGGTGTCAAAAATCGAAAATTTCCAACCTTTGTCTTACCGTAGCTATGCAAGATTTGGTTTTAGCACGAAATGAATATAATTTTTGTTCTTAACGCATCGAGTTGCACCAATCGTGTGATTTTTAGGCAAAATTAATTTTTTTACTTATCACAGCTCTCTGTATAGGAAGATAAATTTTCTCGGACATTGTCACTTAATTTTCGATTTCAGTCGAAAATATCGCCTATCACGAACCCGTAGATTTAGAAAATAACCCATTCGGCGGTCCTTTGCCGGATTCGAGCAATTATATATTAAAATCAGTTAAAGGTATAATTCATGTCTGCGACTCCAACGGCGAGTTGCTCCCCGATTTAAAAGAACATTGCACATCGTTGGAAGAATTTATGCTGGACTTCCAGTTCCTGCAAGATCTAATGATTGACGGGCCTCTGTAAGTTTTTAGACGGATAATAAGTGTTTGCGGCTAGAGATGGGGCCTGTTTTTTTATTCCAGCGAACTTCCAAAACTTACAGCAATGATTTTGTAAATCCTTCCTAAATCACTCAATATGTTATCGGTCTATTTGTCGAATTCCATGGGCACTGGCAGACCGAGTATTATCACTGTGTTTAAGTTTTATTTTTACCCCTTGATCGACAAATATCATCCGGCCATTGTGAGCTAAAACTTATCTCATTCCCTTCTTCATTGCTCAAGTGTCGTTCATTGTCTCGATCGTTTTGATTATTGCCTGTTGTACAAACATAACTTCCTGTTAAAATTTTATTGAATCCATTCCTGACTTTGCATTTTTTGTTTTGACTCAATATTGTTTGTTTTTGCTTCTTAGGAAGTCCTATTGTTATCGGCGTCTATCCTATCTCCTGCACAAATATCAGTTGCATGTGTTGCTGAACGAAGTCAGAGAACTAGCAGAACAAAAAGTGGTTCCGCATCGTGATTTCTACAATGTTCGTAAAGTAAAAAATCCACATTTTTTGCTTATACTTCTTACATGTCCTGGAATAATGGATTGATTGATGAGAAATTTTACCTGACAATCAGCATATAATACACAAATCCTCTTCATTTAGGTTGACACGCACGTTCACGCGGCCAGCTGCATGAACCATAAACATCTTTTGAGATTCATGAAGAAAAAAATGAAAACCGACGCCGCCACTGTCGTATATATAGAAAAAGGTGTCCCTATGACATTAGAGCAGGTGAAAAATTTCTTCTTCGAAACTGTCGAAAACTTAATATATTGATAAACATGAAATGAATCCAGTTCCCAGAAGTCGCTGATCAAATTTAGTATTAAGCTCACAAATGGAAAGAAATAGCATTTCCTAATTTTTATCAGCAGACTATCCTGATTTGGCCTTCATATTTTTTTCATGCAATAAGCCACATTCACATCAAGAGTAGTGAAACTGAAAGTAGTCCCTATAAATTACTTTTACCGCGTTTCCAATTCGGAGTTGTGAATTCTCGGTTGTTTTTTGGGTCATGAAATGAAAGTATTGTACCTGTTCTACTCCGTCTTGTCTGAACCATTGCGTTCTGACCATACTTGTAAAGTGACAAACCCGTAGGGAGGGGTATGAGGGGGTATTACCCCTGCCTTAAATATTGAAAACTGATCAAAGGGTGCCCAATTTTGAGACAAAATGAAGTGCTTAGTGTACAGTTAGTTACACTACCCATGCAAATTTTCAACTTTAGCCTTTACCTGAAAAATCTGTCCTCGGGGACCTCTGCTTGTAAGAGGTTCAATTTGTTGAGTTCATACTGAAAGCCACTCTTAAGGGAAGGGAGTAGCCAGCCTTTTAAAGTTTTAGGGTAGATCAGCAAGTGCTTAGAAATGTATTTTTTCGACCAAAAAATGACAAAAAGAACTTCCCTGATCAATGAATTTTTTTGAAGGTAATACTGAGCATTATTTCAGCATGAAGCGCCAAAAAATTTTTCCTTCTCGACCGATTTTCGCTCTAAACAAGTTATTTTCGACCCAAAAATTAGTATTTTTCATCGATTTCTGACACAGCTCGAGGGAGATACCAGTCGGCAATTTAAATTTTGGGGTGGCGGCAACTGCCTACACAATTGGAGATTTTTGGGGGACCCTCCTCCACAAATTACCCCATCTACAGGTATGATTACACTGGGTCATTCTGTTGTAGTGTGTTTCTGCCGATTTTGTCATTTATTTGTCGTTTTTGTCGATCCCGGCATAAGGCCTGCAAGTACCAAGTGGAGTGAGCGACGCGGACCATCAACAGTCGTCTTACTGTAGCACATGTCGGTACATGTGCGTTTGGTCGCTCTCGTGCGCAATTCTTCATAATTGTATTTTATATACTTATTATTGGTTTTTATTAATGTGTACTCCCCACCTCCCAGCGCACTTGGCCTTTTAGTGAATTTCTCCTAGCGCGTGGGAGTGATTGTTATTCTTGCCTGACTCGTTTTGTATAGTAAGTGTTTATTTTGCATTAGGTAAAAAATCGGAGAGAATTCTCCTTCGCTCTCTTTCACTTTAATTGGGAGACAGGTTAAGGAACAAGCTTTCCCAAATTTGTTGGGTAATTAGTGTTGGGGTTTAAGTACAATTAGTAAGTTAATCGGGTAAGCGTGAGCATTGGAAAAATGTGCATTAAGGACAAGCTCTGGAATCCCACTCCCGCCTGATTCTCAAAGCCCCGACTACCATCCAGATATAACATTGGTGACTGCTTAGATTGCATGCATCCTTTCCAGGCCGTTGCACAGCATCAGAGTAGGGTTCCCAATTTCAAAATTCGACCACACTGCAGTTGTGCCCAAGGTTATAAAAAAGGTTTCTACACCCTATGAAAGAAGATGCCGAAAGTAAGTCATATACGGCCTGATCATACATGCCTCCCATCGTGATCAAGCTCACCAAACGCAGCTACTGCTGCGCGCTGCACCTTGAATTTTGACCAAATAATGCCGCCCCCGACTACAAATGTTACCCAATCATCAGCACTACCTGCGGTAAGCCTCCCGCCCCCTAACCCGCCCTTGTCTATTTTCAGTAACTCCACATTAGATGGGAATGCTCAAGCACAGGTACCGCCCATTCCCGCTGCACCCGCACAGGCCAATTCGCTCGCACTGCCACCTCTAAGTCAAAAATCAACTGCTGCCACTGCCATCAGTGCTAGTGCATCAGCCATATCTCAGATACCGCCGCCCAGCACTGCTGTGCAGGCTAACAATAATACAACCATGGCCCATACCGACTCTTCGACTCCTTCATGAATATTGACCTGCTGCAGGCCCCAGCCACCAGCCGAGCATCTGCAACCGATCACTGCAGCAGCCTAGCAATTGCAAATGCAAACGAAGTACACAATTTTCGAATCGAAGCACACGACACTTTAGAACAACTCAGTACTGCCGCTGTGCGAATAACCAACAACATTCCAACAGTCCAAACAATTGATCACTTCATCTGTGCAGTTTCTGACCAATTTCAAGCTCAGCAATTAAGCATCCAACTCGAGATTCAAGAACAAGTTCAATCTACAAACGCGCGATTCACTGCCCTGGCCGAACAAATGCAACAATTAATTTCTACAACGACCGCGGCGGCTGTAGCACACAATCTGCCTACACCAAGACCACCGCCGGTGACCTCATGGTTTCACGGGGAGGAAACGCGCGATATTTATATCCCCAATGAAACTCTCTGCGAAACTGAACCGGCTTAGGCTTTTGGTAGACTGCCCGCACACGTTAAACCAAAGGCATGGTCAACCCATACCTTGTACAATCACGAATTTTCCCGCACTGCCCGGGGCAAAGACGAGTTCTCCCGCACTGCACCTCAGTGATGCCCACTGCCCACAGTCAACCCATTTGGTCTCTCCGATTACCCGCCAGATGACTATTACGATCACCTGCAACCCTGGTACGACTTGCCGTGCATGCCCCATCGCAAAGAGGATAGCTGAATCAAAACTATTGTTGACAACATGCACCCCCTTGCAATCCATGGGGCCACAACAAACAAACGTCTTCTACGCTTCTTCATTCGCCTCAAAAATGAGTTTGGGTAGGATGCGTCCAATCATGTAAAGATGAGTGCACTCCGCCCCCTCACCCGCGACACGCCAAGCAACATGATTCAAGATATGATGCGGTAGGAAGACGCAAAGAATTTTCTAATGTTCCAATTGGCGCCCGACTGCAACCAAATGACTCTTAAGTGCCAGCTTGCTTCCATCACCCCCGAAGTCGGAGAAAAACCTGCTGCATTTTTGAGTAAGGTAATGACTTACGTACCATTGTTATATCAGGATGAAGACCAAACTTTATGGCATAAACAAGTAATTGACACCTTTTTTTAACTATCAGAGAGCAAGCGAAAAATTGCACGAATGTCCAACAATTGGCCAACGCTGTCACCAAAGCCCGCAGCATCCTCAACGCAACTAGGGCAGAAATTGGAACCCTGGAGCACCCAATCTTTTTCAACCAAGCAGATCAGGATACGCCCGGGCCAAGATTGCCGCAGCCTTTCAACCACCATTTGGACTGCTGCTGTAGCCTGGATTGCTCACAAGACTGCTACCATGACCATACACTTTCCACTGACCACCACCCGCAAAATTCCGTGCCGCCGGCCAACAAATTTGTCTCTTTCCAACAGCCGCAGACAGAACAACCCCCACAATCACAACCGTGCACAGAGGTGCTACTGGAACAATTGATCCAATGATATGACTGCCATTATGAAGAAGGTAAGTCAAGTCAACATCCCGAAGAATACTCATCCAATACCCAGAAACAAAGCTTCTGCCATCAATCTCAACCGAGAGATACTTACAACAATGGTTTTGACTGATCTGCAAGCCACGACCGCCCATGCCCCATGCAATATCAATGGACAGGCCTTTGGTGCGACGCCCACAAGTCCTGCACCCACAACACAGAAGATTGCCTTTGGCTCAAACCACAAAATGCTCAATGACATAACTGCCAAGATTTCATTCGCCAATCCCATGCTACCCAGCCTCCACCAACCGATTTCCATACCAACTCTAACGATATCTGCGGCCAGCGTGATTGGAGATCATGCGATGGAGCACCACCCCAAAGAGGTTCACACCATTCTCGCGGCGCACAAAATTATCTTTTTGGAGGTAACCCTGCCTCTCGCCCAAATGATTTCATTCAGAATACCTACGCCCTCTATCTGAATCCCAATTGCATGGGGCCATGGGAGCAGCACATTCATTACAATGCTGGGGAAGCCCCATATGTAACCAGGCCTACGGATTCTTCATGCCCCAGTTCACAATGTTTGGAACTCCCACTCGTGCTATGGGCCTTGCCCTCAACATCAACCGTCCCTGCAACTAATTTGGATGCGCGCATGCTGAATCAATCAACCTCCGCCGCCAATATGGTTATCCAATCTAAGGAAATAGCGTCCACCACGCGGATTCTTAGTCCAGGAATCGTTTATTGTAACGCAACAAGTCACGCTTCCCAAGACCCTTGTCATATTCACTCGTCTGTTTGCCAAATGGACAATCTTATGCTGTCATCCAAGACGTTTGTCCGCAAATAGGCATCCATGAGAGCTTTCAAAATCCCCATCAAACTTGGCACCATCAAAGCCCATGCACTCATCGACACTGGTGCTCAATGCTCGGTATTGTCCTCAGTCCTTGTTAAATGCGCATTTGACAAGCAATTGCTCCAACTCCTGATATGTGGTAAAATCAAAGTCGCTGATGGCGCCGTTGTTAATGCCCACAACCTAGTTGTTGTCACAATGGAATCTGCATTTGGTGAACATATGATCAAATGTGTAATCCTTGACGATGACAATAACAACCAATGTATCATTGGCACCAATTTTCTCGCGCACCCCGACATTCACAGGATCCTCAATTTCAAAGACAACTAGATTGAAATTCAAGATGTGAAGCTACCGCTCAAAGTAATCCCCTCAATCCCCCCGCACACAGAATTATTTTTGAATGCCAGGAATGACAACATCCTTGAAGAAATCCCTGGAGTGGAAAGAGTAAGTTTTCATGATGATAATTTGGATATTTTCAGCCAGACCCAACAAATCGAAGAAGAACAAGCGGCAGCTGGAGGTTACAGAACTCTCTGAATCCATTTTCCTCATCACTCAAGTATCAGTTTCCATTTCGCCACATTGCCAGCAATGGGTAACCAGTACCATCTTTCCCACAACGACTGCTACCATTCCCGATGTGATTGTTCAACCATTGCCCACCAACAGTGTAGCTGCTAAACTACCAATTGAAACTGCAATCATCAACATCACTAACAGACAATGTCCGCTGCTATTTGTCAATAATATGCCGAACAGCATCAAGCTTCGCCCAAACCAACTACTCGCAGTCGCAAAACACACGCTCGGATTTACCAAAACTCATGCCAACTGTCAAGTAGCAACTGCCACTGCAGACCCCGATTTAACCGGCCATGAACCGGCTGCCCTCAATAAATCCGGATCTTGTCACACTGATCAGCAAAAATTGGATTTCCCCCTGAATAAGATGACCGCAAAAACCTACGTCAACACCGCTCAGAAGTCAAAAGCCTTCTGAATGCTATGCCAAAACCGGGATGTTTTCAGCCTCCCCTGCGATAAACCTACATTTACACATGAATTGACAGTCAGCATTGACACCAGCACCATGAAGCCAGTATCCCACCATTACTTCCGTGCGGGGATGGAAAAAAGACCGATAGTCCACCGCCATATCCAAGAGATGCTTGAGAACAACTTTATTGAACAATTCCGCTCACCCTTGGCGGCACTGCTTTTCCTAGTAAAGAAAAAAGATGGTTCATGGCGCCCCGTTGTCAACTACCGCAGAATAAACCACATTAAGCCCAGGGACAAATTTCGTATCCTGCACATTGACGACTACTTGGATGTTATGGGACAAGTAAAATTCTTCACCACACTGGATCTCAAAGCTGGGTATTGGCAGGTACCAATTGACAATGCCTCCAGCAATAAAACAACCTTCATCTGCCAAGAAGGTCTGTTTCGGTTCAAAGTTTTGACATTCGGTTTGAAGAACGGACCCACCGAATTCCAACGCTTAATGGAAAGACTCCTCCACCCATATATTTGGAAAATTTGCCTCATTTATATCGATGATATCATCGTTTTCTCAAATTCATTTGAAGAACATTTGGAACCTTTGCAAATCGTTTTTGATGCCCTTCACGCAGCCAATCTCACGCTTTGGCCAGACAAATGTGAATTCCTACCGCCGCAAGTCAAATTCTTGGGACACCTCTTGGAGGCAGATGGAATCGCTGCTGACCCAGACAAAGTCAAAGCCACTTTCTGACAACCAAGAAAGGTATGCAAAGTTTTTTAGGTTTAGTCCAATGGTGCAAGCGATTTATCCTGAAATTGGCGACCTTGTCCAGTCCATTGTATGGACTCCTACGGAAAGATGCTCAATACATCGCCACCCAAGAACACCAAGCTGAATTGGAAAGAATCAAGCACGCTCTTATGTCATCGCCTTTTCTCTGCTATCCAGTGTAGGATGGTAGAGCTCAATTTGTGATACAAACCAACGCCAGTACGACCACCATTGGAGCAATTTTGTACCAGAAACAGCAATGATCAATGGGTTATCGCTCACAACAGCTGCATGCTCACTGATGCAGAAACTCGATATAGTACAACAGAGTGCGAATGCCTCGCTATCATCTATGGTTTTTGGATGAACCCTCATTACGTGTATGGCCAAAAAGTTATCGTTCGTACGGATCACAAGCTGCTACAATGGCTGAAAGATGAAAAGCACCACAACTCCCGACTGCAGCGTTTCGCTATTAATCTTCAAGATTACGACTACAAGGTTGAATACATCAAGGGTTAAGACAACACTTGTGCTGATTTCTTGTCCAGAAAAGGTGACTGCAAGAAACAACCGATTCTGAGTAGCGAAGATTTAACCTCCGAGATTTTCCCAAAAAATTTGTGCCCTGCTGGTGCATTATCAGACGCCAACCTGACGGCACCATGTACACTCCCAGCAGCAGTTTCATCCCCTAAAGAAATTGACGGGGATGTCAACACTGTCACCCGTGCAATGACCAAGAAAACCATCAGTCAACCCATACTCTCTGATCATATGCTATTGGCTGTGGACTACGCGCTGCCTCCGGCTGAAGCCATAACCATCGTCTCCCATGCAGAAGTTAAACAAGCACAAGCTGCCGACCCCACCGTTACCAAAATTGTCACTTCTCTTGAAATAAGCAACACTGTAAAATCCACTCATATTTTCTTTTCCGAAGATGGACTTTTGTATCACCAAATCAAAGAGATGAAGCAATTGGTCATCCCTGCGTCTATGGTTGATCAAATGCTTCACCAGCTCCATGGGGCAAAGATTCTGAACCACCAAGGATCCAACCTTACACTCGCAGCCATTAAAACTCATTTTTGGTGGCCCCCCTTGGAAGAAAACGTGCACAACTGAATTAAGTCCTGCAAGATTTGTCAATTGATGAGGCTGCGAACATCACCACCCCGGCCACTGTTGCCAATCCAACCTAAGCACCCTTTCAAAATTGTAGCCACCAATATTGTCAACATGTCTCAGGAAGATGAAAAACGGCCATATGTTATTGTTTTTCAGGATTACTTCATGAAATGGGTTTCTGCACATCCCATCCCTGATCAAAAAGCCTCAACCATCATCAAATGGTTTGTGAAAAATGTTGTCCTTACGCATGGTAGCCCGCTTGTCCTCCTTTCTGATCAAGGTGGATGTTTTACGTCAAAGCTGATGCAGGACATTTGCGAACTCCTCAAAATCCGCAAGGTCAAAATGACTGCATACCACCCACAGTGCAATGGTATGGTTGAGCCTTTCAAGCAAACACTAATAGTGCAGCTGAAGAAGTACACTGCGATCTGGATAATTGGGAATGCTACTTGTCATACGCAGTTTTCGCCTACAATGCAACGCCGCAGACTGCTACGAGACACTCCCCTTTCAGTTTATTGAGAGGTTATGAGCCGCACATAACATTCGATTACGATTGCCCCCATGGACTTACGTTGCCACTCAATTACGACGCCTACCAGCATATCCTTACCCAGGTGCAACTCAAAATGCACGAAAAAATCAAGACTAACCTTGAAAAGCCGCCGCGGTCAGTAAAGAGTATTTTGATCACAAAGCCCGAGTATGCGACCTTGCCATCAATGACCTTGTCCTCTTGACCAACACACAAAAAGCGAACAAACTTCAACCCCATTTTATTGGTCCCTTTATAATCACCAATGCATCCTGCGCAGCCCAAAACATCGTCACTATCGATTCCCTCGACGCGCCTGGCTTACTGCAGACCATTTCCACACTACGTTTGAAACCATTCATACGGCAACCGGCCAAAGAAATCTTTGAACTCGAAGCTGGTGGACCGCATTCATCTCACACTTCACAGCAACATTAGCTTGATTCAAAATTTTATTTGTGATATGGCACTCATCATGCCAAGTTGTACATAAACCCCATATTTTGTTTACTTTAGATCCTGGCAACGATGTTAACTAGACAAGGACTCCAGACTATGTGTAATCTGTTTGGTTACACTCTCTCTGCCAGATAATTCTCCAACGAAAACAATGCCAACTTTACACCATCACCTTATACATTTCCCCATGCACAATATTTCCACCTAGGAGGGGGTATCTTCTTTAATGTTAGGTTCTGTTCCATGCGAGGCCATTCGGTTTACTTCCACCTGACCCTGGCCGCAGTCACTTTCATAAGTCTAACTGGGGAAGGTCGATTTTAGTCCCCATTAACATAGTGGTGTTTGTAGTGCTTTGTCATAATTGCAGTTTGCATTTTCCTTACTTTACAATTTCTTCACCTTTCAGCATCTTATTCTTTATTTTACTTTATTTCTATTTCTCACTTCCGCCTGAAACAGTTGCATTTTCTAGCTGCTCTCAAAATTTTTCAACATGACTATGCTGTCAACTTCCTCTGCAGCTGATGAGTCCCTGCCATACCACGAATCTTTGAATGTAGACGAATGTTATGTACGATGGAGTGAACAGCAGCCACATCGAAACCACCTTAGCTTTTGCTGTGACGGCACACATTACTTTGCATGCTTTTCTTTTCCCTTTAACCTCTGCGTGCTCTCTAATCTACGCTTGGGACCCCATGGGAACCATCCACTCTCCATCCCCGCACCAGAGCCCATGGTCAGCCACCGCAATCCAGTCATCATCAAGTTGTGTGAATGCTACGCCACAACTGGCCGCTGCTTTGACTTCCGCATATGACAACTCTCATCATCTCACTATCCTAGCCTGATCCAGTTGACAAGATGCACCTGTCAAAGTGACATCACTGCCCAAGCCACCGTTTACCCTGGGATAGAAACCCCTCTAGGTACAGCATACAACGCCATAATTTTCTTGGTTCTGTTCTAAAGTCAACCTCTTGTGTGGACAATTTGATCCCTCATCCTGGTGCCCACTATGTTTTATGTCGAATATTGTGCTCGCTCTTGTTTACAGAACAACATCAAGCATCTCCTTCGCGCAGCCGATTTGGAGTGTTGGTACCTATCCTTGTATGCTGGACCTCCAAACGTCCTGCCCCCGCTGACTTTTCTTTCACCCGGAAGTTTGGGGGCGGCTCTTGCCCCCCAGCCCATGCCAAACTTCGGATGCTATACATTAGTCGGCTTTGACATGGAGTCCATCATGGCCACAGACATGAAAAGCTTCCAATTTGCCCTGCCAATGCCAGCGGATTCTATGCCCTCCAGCTACCCGCAATACGTACAACTCGCTTTTCCAGATGGCATGACGTTCAGTTTTGAAACGTTTACGGCTACTCCGGAAGACTGGACCGTGTTATTCTTCCTGGTTGACAGGGACCACACCATCATCATTTCTTTCGATGGAGCCAACAACTGGGTGGGAAAATACGCGCTCCTAGGCACCCAGTTCCAAACTGATCGCCAAAAGAAGAATAAAGACCCTGTTGTCAAAGCGATCCACTTCGATGCTTACCACGTAATCGGAAACATAAATATCTCCCTGCCGCTGTATGAGCTGGCTCCGCAGATAGGTTTTATGACCAAAAATAGTACCCTGAAAGCTACCCTATCCGCCATGTGGGCGTTCAATGTTTCGAAACTCAAGTTAAAGTTCCCCGCTGCCTTCTGATTTTTCATCAATCTGGCGACATCGTTTCTTCAATCAGAGATCCTTGCTTACGCGGCCCTTGATGCTTTTTACCCGATATTATTATTTCTCGCCTTTGGCCATTACGGCTTCATTCCAGAGGTGTCGAACCCCCTCGTTATTTCCTCATGACTCCTTGGATGCCGCCGAAATCGACCACTTGGCTGAGACATTTATGCCCCCTTTTCATAATGCTGCACTCACAGACATCTTGCCCTCCGATGCTAATGACAAAGTGTACCCGACTATCTCGCGAGTCGCCCTACCAGCAATTATGCAAGATGAGGTTCTGCCAATTTTTTATGTTGTATGCCAATTTTTTATGTTCAATTGCGCATAGTCCGACCACTGTCGGTCTTTTTGTTTAGGTACGCAGCCTAAAGGTTTTTGCAACATCAAATCCTTGATGCGTAGGACACATCCCAAGGTTCTCACTGCTCAGAAAGTGACCAAAAAGAAAAAGAAGAAACAAAAAGATGAATGGAACCAATTGCTGGAGGTGTCTGACAAGGAAGATCCATCCCTTCAACCAAAGTCAATATTTGACGACCCGAAATGCCTTCAAGCAGCCATCACTTTGGCCATGAAGAATGGGATAAGGCACCGGCTCATCGAATCACTCAACTGCCAGGTTCGGCCTATGTACAAACTAGCCATTCACGATTGCATTGAATTGGAAACTGACACGTGGCTGCCGCCCATTCCCCACCAAGTGGAAGCCGTTTGGGTCGAGCATATCGCTGCCGATCAACGGCTCCGCAATAGGACCTATCAGGGTACCTATTACCATTACCTACATCACACCAACCTTAATCTTTTGCAGGTAGATGGTGAATGGTTTTTGCGCCTCACAACTAGCATGCCATTGGCAGTGCTATTGGCTTCGCCCTGCTCTGCCACAGAATATGCCTAGGTAAAGGACCTGCTGGTATGGCATGCTCAAAGTTTTGATCTGGCCATGCGTACTGCTTTCTGCGATTGTATGTGGTACTGCACCGATAGCACATGAATGCACCTCACGGATTAGATGAATAGAATACCAGAGAGAGAGCCGTCCTTTAGCAGGGAACTCGGCACCTATGTGTGTAACAGATTCGCCCTTCACCCGATTATTTTTGACAAGGACTTCCACATGGAAACTGCCTTTGAACAAATCGATATTGAAGAATCTGACTACAGCGCCAAGCCTCATAGCCGGTTTTATTTCTATTCGCGCTTGCTCAACATCATCAATTTTCAGAATCAATTTTTGTTCCCCACGCGGGTGTATACATACCCGTTGCGGAATACGGCCTCAGTGCACATGCTCACTGCTGAAGAACTCCTGGATCGCCCCACTTTGGCAATAGAGGTAGAGCTGGTGGATGAAGAACTGTTGAATACGCCCATTTTCGGCTTGAATATGGCGAAGTTGCCACCGTCAACTGACGTGTTGGCTCCTCCCGCCATCACCCCCACAGCCGACTTTAGGGCCACAACTGCGCAAATCAATGACTTCCTCAAATTGACACTCAACGATATAAGGACATTGGCTCCAGTTCCGATGCATGAGTCCATGCTGGTCCAACCCACTGCGATGGACGCCAAAACAAATACCACCACGGATCAAACGTTGACCAATATTGCGGAGGAAACCACTGCCAACCAATCGACCACTATGGATGTCCCACCCCAGGAGCCCCCTGCTGTTGTAGTTCCGCCAGCAACCGCCATGGACTCTTGCATTTCTTTAGGTACTCCAGCAGTTTTACCCGGAGGCCCAATGATGGCCACTGTTGCCGCCACCAGGTATATTGCCCCTGTTCGTTTTTCTCAACAAATTATTTCAGATGCCCAATGGCAAGCTTTGGCCGCTGCTCTCACCACATATCACTTCCTGTGGCCACCACCCGGTATGTTGTTCCCAGAACATCATTGGATGGACTACCTGGATGCACTCAAGGAAGAGATACAAGGTATTTTGCTTCCACAGCCAATGCCTGCCCCACCCGTTCCTCAAATAGCTCAACTGGCTCCAGTTATTGCTCAAGCGGCCGTACAGCCAACCGCCGCATTACCGCCGCTGCCAGCCCCTCAGCGCCTGCCGCCTGTGACTCTATTGCTGCTGATGGCGCCTATGGATGTCCAAACCCCACAGGCCGCCAGCAAGTCTGCATCGGCTTTAGATCGCCATGGCCAACCAATCCGAAATCCCGGCCGCTATGAACATTCCGCAAAACAAAAACAAAATCAACAAGAAGAAGTCGATTATCGAAAATCTCACAAAACGCCGATGACAGATGAACTGCACACACGACAAACACCGCCACCCAGTACCATGCATACTGAGCATGGTAAGACGCCCAGTGAAGGTACAACCTATCGCCATGAACAGCTTGCCCAACAGAGAGCTCATGAAACCGCCACTCAAACCAGTTGTCAAACTGGCGGGACATCGCAGCTGAAGGTCACAACCACAAAGACAGCAGCATCGGCCAAGCAAACCCCCCCCCTGCCCGCCAGTCAGATAGCCATCCTTCCTGTCATGAGTCCCATCACTGTGATGATTGCCATCTAAAAGAGACCAAACAGTTGCCACGCAAAGACACCACAAGCTGTGATAGCCGCCAATAGGAAGGCCACGATGATGCACTGCCGCACCACACTCAAAGTGAACAAATGCGTCAGGTGCATTCTACCAGCTTTTACGAAAGTGTGTATCAACACGGTTTCCGCCACTCACCACTGAAATTGACAGACTACATCAGCCCGTTGCAAGGTGATGCCAAAATTCAACAAGGACTGGAAGCTTTGAAAAACGCGCCAAAAATGGTGTTCAAGGTTCCGCTACTACCCAGGCCCCAGATGGATGTGGAAAAAGCTACTTCATGTTCCGCACCGTTGCCTCCCACAATCACGTCCCTGCCACCTACTGCCCTGACATCGGCCCCGCCAACCACCATCCTACACACCACGTGGCTGCTGCCTAGGGCCTACAGACTACCATACTCACTCAACCGCCATTGGTCATTGCTACACACCCCGTACTCAGAGCCGCCCCAGGGGCCCGTACTGCATTGCATTTCTAACAGTGATTGCCAAGCGAAGCCACAAATTTGTGGAATTATGTGCGTTTTTGAACTACGGATCCACCACATTGCATTACGCTGGCCTGGCCGCGTTATCCGCCCCGTGTTGACCAGTCTGTAGAATTTTTCTTGCCTGGAATTCTGCACAAAATGGCCCTGATCAATTTTGTCGGCCGCCTTGGAGTCCTAGTTACCATGGCTGTCCATATTCGCGCTACCAATGCTTTGCTGGCCCTCTATCAATATTTCCGCAATCACTGCCACCCCATGTATCAGGAACCGCAACCGCCCGTGTCACCCAATGTTGCCGTGCTCATTTTGCGATGGGTTGCTGGCCTCTGGGCCGAAGAATTCAGTGTTGTTGACGCCATTCACACCGCACACTCTGCTCTCTTCCTGTATGAAGCCTGAGGTTTAGACAACCCATCATGTTTGTTACAAGCCTACAACAACGCCATTGGTTTGGTCGACAGCTGGATGGCATACCCTCAGTACTCTCCATTTCCCCAACCACCCGAAATTGCAGATATACAACAAATCTACCTCCAGTACCATAGCAAAACCAATCGTCTGGTACCCCTGCTGCATCGGCACAACTTCTCTGCCTGGTGGAATTTATTGCCCCGGCAACCATTGCCGCCAACAGGGCTGCACTCAGACTGATGTTCCTTGATTGTGATGCAACTTCCACCTCCAGGCATCAACCTTTATCGCTGTTGTGTACGCAAACCTACACTTTGTCTTCCTGCCATGATACCCCCGACTACGGCCATTATCCACGCCATTCGCCCTCCGTTCGTTTCAATGGTCATGATGATCCTCCCGACCCTCATGGCTACCACAATGACTGTCACTGTCAGGACAACCGCGATCGCTGCACCGACCACAACCAATCTCGATCAATGTCCGATACTCGCCATCATCGCCGCCACTGATTAAAAGCTTTTGTACAGTAATGTTTGTTTTTCTTTGTTTTACTTAACCTCATTTCTCCCGGTTGTTTTTTGTCTAATCTCTTTTCATATTGCTTTATTTTGTACTAGTCTTCCCAGACGCACACGCAGCCAATGCTAGGTCTACACAGTGAGATGGCCCGACTTGTTCTACTGCCACACGCCCCCACTTACGCCGTTTGTCCTTTCCTGCCTCCGCCGCCTTGTGTCCCCTTTGTTGTCTGCGACTCATGTCTGGAGGTCTCACCTTAATCACTGCCCAAAATTGGCTCAAACAACTGCAAGGACTTCATCGGCCCCACTGTGTGACGCCGAAGCTTTATTTTTCTCTATGCTGTGGCTAAGCAAAAATTACAATTTTTCAGAGTGAACAAATATTTTGTCATTTTTAAAACACTTAACACTTCTTGGGTGCAGGATGTCAAATGTGTGATTAATTTAATTTTAAAGAGAATGTTTAAAACTATAAGAAAATGAATTTATAGCTGTTTTGGAAAAAATGCCACAGAATTATAAAGATTCAATTTTGAAAAAATCTCACATGCGTACTTAACAGTTTTGGGTATGGCGTGAATCAGGTGAGCCTAGCTCCACGAATATTGCACATTCTGGGAATGTTCGTTTGGGACATGTGGGTTCATTTAAACAAAATTTCGACAGAATCTGAGATGGTCGAGCGGGGACTCCTTCATCAGTTGACATGGAAATGACCCCACTGTAGACTAATTTGCCATGTGTCATTTTCAAATCTTGTTTTTCCTGAATGAAATTCGAATCTATCTTTCAAATTCAGGTATTTACAAAGTTGAATATTTCGTCGTACGATTTGAATATCGACGTTTTGGATATGCATGCGGTAAAACAGCTGTCAAGTTTTATTATTATATTTGAAAAATGAAGAGACTGGTCTTGGGGCTCAGACCAATTGTTAACTGTTCGATTTGTGGGATAGGGGGCATTAGTCAAAATCAGTAAGAGAAATAGTTGCTGGAGAGATAGCCAGCATTGACCTTAATGCCACTGCTTCCCTATCTGAAAATTGGAATGATTCCTCACTTACAGCTGAGAAGTCAAGGCCAGAAATCTTACCAGCTCTTGGTTAGCTTGACTCAAACTAGTCAGTCTAGGTAACACACTCCAAAACTAGAATAAGAGGATTTTCTAGCTAAATATTTATTTAAAAAACTTCACTAAATTGCCTCCTCCAAAAAAAAGCGTTTCTCATAATGTGAACTGGGCAGCCAAAATAAAACAGTAAAATCATGGAATGTAGGGTTTCAATCGATAAATAGTTAAAAGTTGTGGTGAGTCAGGCATATTTAAAGCATCAATTGTGACAACATTATTTCCAATGTTTAGTAGGGATAAGCCAGGTATCCGGATCTGGATCTGGATCCACGGATATCAGCTTAAATTTTAGGATCCAGATCCGCTAAACCAGATTTTTTTTGGATCCAGATCCGATCCGGATCCGTTGGACCAAATTTTTTAAGTTCGGGATCCCGATCTGCTGTTGCCAATGATTAAGATCCGGTCATAATCGGATCTTTATTCATTATTATTAACATAAAATTTTGCCCTATTAGAAAACACCAAAAATTTTCAGGCACTTCTCGCTGGATTTTATAAATCTCTGCAATACTATTTTTCTACTAATCGTGTTTCTGGAGAAAAAATTTCCGGTAAAGGGAAAAAATGTTGGTGGTCCTCCTGTATGGAAAAGGCGAATTTTACTCCATTTCAGAACGTCAAAATCTATTTTTCCAACTTTCTTGCAACTGTAATTTTAAACATGAAGCTGAGTTTGAATTGAGGAGCATCATGGAAGTAATTTTCAGAAATTTCAGGTTTAACCTGAAGTTTTTCAGATCTATGAAAGTTATGAGTATATTTTTTAATTTGTAGGATGATTATGAAGGACGGGAACTCGAGTGCTATTAGGAAGAAACTTTGTGCGAAAATACATAAAAGATCATGGTTTTTTTCAGTGTACAAAAAAAATTTTCTTCGTACAAAGACTATTTGGCTGATCTTTGTACAGGTACAAAGAGGCTTGCACAAAAAAAACACTGCAATGGTAGCAAAGTTATACTTGAGAAACAGTAATTTTTCAACAGTATCACGCTTCAAACGATTTATGGTAGGATCATAAATTTGACCAGCACCACTGAATAACTGTTCACATGAAGCAATTGTCCAGAGATGTTTGAGATTTAAGTTCATGCTCTAATTTGGTTTTTGAGTTGCTAGGTTCATTTTTTGGCTATCTTTAAAGAAAACACAAAAATTAATTCTTTAACATAACTATACTAGTAGCAATTTGTTCCAGAATTACTTCTATTTTCATTATCTTCTTTTTATTTAGCTGCAAACTGCTTATATATTGCCATATGTTTCCTCTCCAAATGATTTCTCTGACATCCAGTACCACAATCTTTTCTGGATAACAGGATTCTGCATTTATTGCACTTTGCCTTTTCTTCATCATCAGACACTGTGAAGTAGTCCCACACTCTGCTAGTGAAAGAAAAACTTAAATCGGGTCCTTGGCAGTGTAGTGTTGAGCATGACTGGACATTAGAGCGCAGGGACATTAGAGTGCAGGACAATAGAACACAGGGACATTAGAGCACAGGGACATTAGAGTGCAGGACAATAGAATGCAGGGACATTAGAGTGCCAGACAATAGAGCGTGGACAATAGAGCATGGAAATTAAAGTGGAGATATTAGAGCGCAGGGACATTAGAGCATGAAGATTAGAGTGCATCAAATTTTAACCAATGTTCCAAGATCTGCAATGAATGCGAATTTTAAATTGTTTTTGAACATGGAAAAAGAATACTAAGCAAGCAGTTTCATTTCAAAAGCTGACAGAGTTCTCAAAGGCTGACAAAAAACTGTGTATGATTCTGAATGCGAGTTAGAAATTCAAGATGAATTCAAAAATAAGAAAATGGAACAATTTTATTCAAAGGTCAAATATTTACAATGTTTTGTGTTTTTCACAACTTTTGAAAAAATACACCATGGTGGGAAAATGCTTTGACCTGAACTTCTTCAGAGACATAAAAAGATTTGAAGAAAGCATTTTTGAGTTGAAATGTAATTTTTCACATTATTTAATTTTCAGCTTTTTTATTTTGCTCTGATCTAATTTGTTTGTGCTCTATTGTCCTGGCTCCAATGTCTATGCTCCACTGTCCATGCTCTATTGTCCTGTGCTCCAATGTCCTTGGGCTCTATTGCGCCTATGCATTATTTTCCTGGGGCTCTATGGTCCCAGTGGCCGACTCAGGATTTTTTTGGGGAGGAGGGGAGAAATTTTTTTTTACAAATTTTATATTTTTGTTAAATTATTTGCATCAACATACAAACGAATTTTTTCTTATTTTTCTTTTTTTCTTTAAATTTTTTTTTTTTTAAATGAAAGGAAAAAAACGAAACAATGGGGCAACTGGCAAGAACAATGAATGTCTGGTCCAAAAGCTCAACCATGGCATTGTATTGTGGGTTATATACTGTCATTTGAATTTTTCGAATTTTTAGTAACTTGTAGATTTCTTTCATCAATTTCCAAGTCAAACAGCTGACTTGATCAGAAAGGAAGATCATCAGTATGTTGTGGTTCAGTGCAACATCGTTGGAAAAAACTCCACTATGGTGGATGCCTTTTGATCTGTTATTAGGTGCTCAGACCCGGTTTTTTTTTGTACATAACCCATTTGCACATGCACAAATGGCAGCCAATATTTCATTACAATTTCTACATAGCGAAAATAGGTATAAATAAGTAACCTGTTTTCCTCTACATCATGGCCAAAGACTAATAATCAAATCTATTACTAATAACCATAATAACCTTAATAATAACAAACTAATAACCAAACCAAACCAAAACTAATAACTATGAAAAAAATTGATTGAAATTGAGCAAAGAATTAAATATTTTGGGTTTCAAGTCTAATTTACAAGCACTGTGAAACAAATTTTCTAGAAAACTATCCAATAGCATAATGAATTTTCATTTGATGATAAATCGATGGTTAAGTCCTCTATGATGACAAGTGAGAGCCCCAAAAAGATAATAATCTTTCCAGCGCCTCAATAGTCAACTAGGGCGCGATGAACCATCCAATTTTTCATCAGAAAAAGTTGAGCGGCCCATGGGGACTGTGAAGGTTCAATGAAGTCTTTATCAAGCATTTCTTGAATGTTAGAGCTGATGATGGGACGTTGCTCAGTGGAAGCATGATAGTAGTGTCTAGCAATAGGTTGAGCATCACCAATATCCATATTCACTGTGAGTTTGTAAGTGAAGGTAGGAGAGTCACCTGGTAAGCTGAAGACATCACAATACCTTTTGAGTATCTTAATAGCTTCAGCCTTCTGAGTTGGAGATAGGAAATTATTTTGAGTCATTTTTTGGAGAACTATATGAAGTTTTTGAGAATCAGTAGTATTAGGTCTAATTAACTTAGTAATAGGATCTAATGCAGCAGGTTGGTGATCAGCCAAATCACAGTCTGATGCAGCTACAGCAACACGAGTGAGGCAACTGCTGGGTGAGCTGGTGGGTGACTCTTCAAAAAAGTGCTTTACAACAGCAACTACTTGGTTACTGGGAAGCTTAATACACTTTCCAGAATTGTTGACAAACAGAAGAGGACAAGTTCTATTACAGATATTGATTACCAAAGTCTCTACCGGAAATTCTTCGCCACTAGAGGTATTAGGTGCAGGTTGAACTATAAGATCAGGTATCGATGCATCAGTTTGTGTGAAAACATGTCCACCAATCCAGTGTTGAGGATAAGGTTGAATTTTTACAGTAGCAGAAGCAAAAATGAAAATAGGTTCAGCAAGTTCAGTGACTACTAGATTGTTGGAAGCAACAACTGTGGAAGTGTCACTTTGAACAGGTTGATCAGAAGATTCAGCTTCAATCTCTTCTATCATTGAAACGATTTCACGTGAGTTAGGAAGTACTCTAGGAATTATGTTAAGAGGTTGCCGTTTATTGGCAGTCCCAATGTATCCTTGCTCAAAGTTAAGAATAGCTTGAACATCTGGATTAGTGACAAGGTCTGTGCCAATGATGCACTGGTCCCCAGTGTCATAATTGAGAATGATGCATTTGACAAGATGTTGACCAAAGTCAGATTGCATTGTATATAGAACCAGACCATGGGTTTTGACTTTTACCCTATCTCTGACATGAATATGTCCACAGAAACGTAGAGGAGTATCTAGTTTCTCAAAAGCTCTTTTTACTGAACCAGATGATAATACAGAACACTGTTCACCAGCATCAATGAGAGCATTTGCAGTGATATGTCCAATTTTAATGGGAGTCAGAAAGGCATTAGCAGGAAGATAGTTTTTACATATTCACGAGAGACAGGAGTACATTTTCCAATGAAAGGTATTGCGGGATATGCTATCCAGGGATCTTGCCCTGGGATGTCTATCACATCCCAACTAATAATGCCAGGAGAAAAGAGAGTGGCACTAGCAGAATCATCAGATTTACTATCAGTTTGAACCATATTGACAGAAGGTAGATGAGAAACAGTTTCAGATTGTGGAGTAGATTCAGAGGTACTAGAGCTAAGAGCTAGAGATTGAGGAGCAAGTAAGGTAAGAGGAATAGAGGTTGTCTCAGTTAGACATCGACTATCAGCAGGAAATGCAGACCCACGATTTGCATATGCAGTACCATTAGGATAAGTGTGATACTCAGTAGGAGAGTTAGCAGAATCATACTGTGGAGCAGAAGTGACAATATTTCAAACATCAGCATCACAATTAGTATATGTGTTAAAATACGAACTGTGACTGCCACAATAATAAGAGTTTCCTCTATTACTATAGCCGCCTCTGTTGTTTCTCCAATTCGGGTTGATGCGAACATTGTTTCCAAGGTTTGGATTGTAACGGTTTTGATACCTATTGGCAGTGCAGGGGACAATTTGAGGATCACTTGTAAGTTGAGTTTGAGGATGAATCCACTTTAACTATTTACAATCTGCAGTGTTGTGCATGTTGCTTTTATGAGCATCACACCAGTGACTAGCGGATTGAATAGATAAAGGTTGGTTACCTTCTCTACTTTGAGGTTGATCATTGCGAGAATGGAAATCAGAATGATTATCAGAACATGAATGATCACAGCTACGTGAAGCTGAAAAATCATGGTGGGCAGAATTATCTTGACTTCTATTAGTTGGAAATTGAGAGCAAGAAGGTCAAGGATCAGAAGTGAAAGGAGGTGGCCTACTATTATGTACTCTTTCAGCAATTTGCTGAAGATGATCAGTAATCTTACGTATGGGGACAGCAGCTTCACTAAAAAAGACAGGAGGCTTATCAGAATTGGAATTATCAGAATTAGGGCTAGGAGAATGTGACTGAGGAAAACGTCTTCCATCATAACATCTTTGACTAGAACGAGTATGAGGTTGTTGTTGAGAATGAGGATCAGCTTGATTGACCAGAATGGGTCGTTCTGCAGTACCAATCTTATCTTTAGTCGCATCAAGCATCTTACAAGCTTTAGAAACAGTGGTGGCAAGCTGTTGAACAGAAGAAATTTCCTGCACATCATCATCAATAGACATTTGGTAGAAAATAGGCATTTTCATCAAAAAGGTTTTGATAACTGTCTAATAGCAGACTTTTTTATCCTTATTTTGAAAGTCGAGTTGAACATAAGTCGTGACTCAACTGAGGAAGGCCGCAGGGTCTGCGCCTGTACTTGGGGTCATTAAGTCTAGTTCACATTTAAGAGTCACCATATTGCAGTTAAGAGCAAGAGAGAACATTAGCATATGCTTAGCTTCTTCATAATCATTAATGTTCTGAATGTTATCACTGGGAGCATTATGAATGTGTCTATGAAGCACACTGATCTTGACATAATTAGTTAAGTTAAAACTAAACTTGCTTTTGGGACAAACGAAGAATGGTGATAAATTCTTATCATGGGTGGTTTCATTAATACAGGGAGGTCATTTTATGATCACTTCTACTCAGCTTTCCTAATCACAATGTGATAGGTAGTGAATATCGGCAGTGTGGTAACCAAAATTATTCAGGAAATTAACAGGAGGATAGTCAGAAAAACCAGGAGGAGGAGCAGTATGAGAAGAATTACGAGGTAGTTTTATGTGAAGTGTATACTCTTCTTCTATTACCGAAGAATTATGGTGACTTGGAGGAGTAGATTGATCAGAATTATGAGTTTTTAACTTAATTACAGGAGGTATAGCAGATATATGAAACATTAAAGGTGCAGTATTAATAACAGATATATTATGAGAAGGGAGATGATCAGATTGAGGAATAGTAACAGGAGGGAGATTTGAATGACTTAATTGAGTTACTACGGGAGGCTGAGTAGGATTAGCAGCCATGAAGAGGTTGAATTTTTCGATCAGAGTATTCAGAGTAGTAGACATAGTAGCAGCTTGATTATCATGTTTCTCTTGGAGTTCCTTCATGAGTCACAAATTATGTCCTTCACTTTCTCAGGTTTTGTCTTTGATGAAACAGAGAATTTGAGTAACAGTGGCAGTAGTAGGAATATTTTGTTGGAGTAACTTAGTAGCATCAGCCAGGGCAGTTTGCTGTGCTGAAGCTCCTGCCCGAAAATTTTCAATCTTGGCTGTACAAGCATAACAGGTGCTTTTGGACTGAGGTTTTTTAGTTTATGAGGACAAGAAGATGGGATAATGGAGTAGTTGTGAGTCGAAGAATCAGAATCAAGAGAATCAGGCTTATAGGAAATTTGTTGTGAACCAGAGATGGCACATCATGATAGCAACAGCTGATTTTGGGAAGGGTCATTTGCTTGGAAACTGATGGCTACAACTTGACCAAGTGCGGATTGCAAAACCTGGGCTGCAACTGACTGAGGGAGCAGCGCCAAGAAAGCTGATTAGTATGGGTATTTTGAGTAGAATTCAGAAGATTGATTACATGAGGAGATTGTACAGTTGAATCTTGAGCTGCTTGAGTATGATTACTTGGTGCATGAGTCACTAATAAGTTGGTCTGATTCGCAGTGTTCTGTGAACCCAATCCCACTGGTGGTAAAGTGAGGACCGACAGCGCCACTATCTGTGAATCTTTTGCTGGTTGCACAGAAGTTGAAGTATTTGAGGACCCAAGTGCGACTAGTGAGGCACTAATTGGGAGTGGTGTACAAGGGATTTTTGAATAGTTCACATTTTTTAGAAACCAGGAAAGTATCCTAAGGCAGAAGTCTTACGAGGTCTAGCCTCCAGAATCCCCCAAAATTAGGAAACTAGGCCTCAACACTCAGAGAAGATAAGTACTTAGTAAACCTTAATGGATCATCAATGTTATATTTTAAATATTTTTTGTTTTGAGACTCTAGGCTTGTTGATCCACCAAGAATAAGATTTGATTTTGAATCCAAAAATGATTAAGGCAGGAGTTCCAAGAAGTTCAGACCTTAATACTAATACTTACTTCATGTTGGGCTGGGACATGTAGACCTCTTGAAAATGGCGCACCAAGGAAAAACCACTCAAAATAATTAAAAAGCAAAATTATTCTAAATCATGAAATCTTGGATTTCATGAGTTAAAATAAAAATCGATAAATGGTGGCACTGGCGAAAATGCAGGAGGGCTTTTATTGTGGGACACAACCAGACAGTGAAACTATAAAACACTACTGAATCACTGACCAATTTCTGAGCACATGACACAATGACTACAGTAATCATCAGTTTGAAATATGATAGCATGGTGGAAACATGCTTATCAGTAGTTGTAAAGGTAGGGAGAATGTAATGTGACTTTGAGACAATTGTAGAAAGCTGAAAGTGACACTACAACAGTAATAATAATAACAAATATATACCATAATTATTCCAACAAACAGTGCACCATTTATTATTTTTTTGGGTCCATTTGGTGCATCATTCATTAGAGGGCACCATCTATTTGAGGGTGCTGTTTATTAAAATTTGGTGCTTCATCAGGCCACATTTTAATCCAATCTTTTTTTTATTCTTTCATGGAACCTCAACAAGCAACGTTTCATCATTAAACAAATACCATACCTCTCTACACCAAGGAAAGAAAAAGAAAACAAACAAAAAGGAAAGAAGAGAAAACAAAAGTAAAGAAAGGAAAACAAGATAAAATAAAAACAACCAATGAAATCAAAAGGAAAAAATAAAAAAATAATTTGCCCTACATTCACTTATTTTGAGGCAGCTGGCAACTGAACTGTTTCCTACTTTTTTTGCTGCTGCAATGGTTTTTACAATGAAATTTAAGCTGCACTTATTTTAATTTTCATGACTCGTAATGGATTCACCTAAAGACTGCATTTTCAAGAAACTTCCCAAAAAATCAATAGAAAACACTGCAAACCACTGCAGTCAAAATGGACTTCAAAATTAGCATGTTATTCCTCATATAAAGTTTACATTAAAGATGCTTATGATTCTAATAAACTGCGCCCCATTCATTAGAGGGTGTCATTTATTATTTTTTATATGGTCAAAGGTGCACCATTTGTTAGAGGTTTATTCCAGGGCGCCTTTTATTCGAATAAATATGGTATTTATGTAAATTTCTATAGTCTGTTTTTCTCGAAATGCTGATAAATAATGAGAGAGGAAAGCAAGTACTATTTCAGGTTTTCACAATTTGCTAATAAACCATGTGTCATGTAGGGCTGAAAATTTGTGAGCATAATGATCTAACCCTTAACAAATTTTCGAGTGAAAAATTTTTCAGTATGAGCTCCATGTAAACGATTTTGACGACACTACTGATTTATGTCACTTTTCTATTTGGAAGCATTTTATGAAAAACAGATTATAGTGCTGTCGACTACCCATTTATTGGGAGATATAAAAACAATCACAATTAGTCAATGAGAGCAGACCAAAGAAAATGTAACCAATGTAATGACCAGTTTTGAGAAGCACTTTACTTGATCCGGAAACAGGGACTTTATGGTGAACAAAGGGGCACGGGACGTGGTAACAACGCTAATATAAATGACAGTCGACAGTGGCTTGAACGTCAATTACAAAAATGAACTGGGTGCATGCTTGCAAATATAATAATGGCTCAGTTTAATTGCTTTCGAATAAAAACGGATTGCTTGCAAATGAAAAACCACGCGAGATATCTAAAGCGATATGAACACAAGAACTAACTAAATCAGGCTTTGCTTCTCTTTAAATATGGCGTTTTTGGCCACTCCCTGGGCGTCGCGGGAGGTCTTGCTTCTGTCCATCTTCTTCCGCCAATCGCCCCTTCCTGCTTTACTATTCTCGCTACTTTAGTCAGGCCCTTTAATGCTTTTCTAGTACAGCATGCTTTTCGTATCTTGCTTGCTACCTACGGTGGGCTTGGCCACACCTCTGTGCTTCTGTGCATGCTTCTGTATCTATTTCCTCTGTGTACACATGTTTTGTGGGACCGTCGCTACCATTGCACTTGAGACTACTGTCTGGCGGGGCTTCAACTTTTTACTGTGTGCAGGTGTTGTTTACGATTTTTGTGAGGAATTTCGGTAGCTGTGGAATGTGGAGTTTAGTGTAGGTTCTATTGGACCAGTTGCCGTTTGTGCAAATTAATTGGGGCGTTTTAATTGGGTCAATAGCGGCTACTGGGGTGTGGAAGGATCAAAATAAAGCACTTCACATAATTTTACAGGAATGTTTGGGTGTGAATGCCAGACACCCTTGAGACAATAAATTATGAAAATGAAATAATATTTAATAAATGACTATCATATACAGTATGCTATATTTTTACAGTACTGTGTTAGCAGGTAGGTTACATTTCCCTCCTTCCAGAGTAGAACGTCCTTGTTCAAGGGTTTCCAGGGCGAGGAGGGGTGGGGGCACTTTGGATAGGTGCTTCTCCAGGGTAGAAAGGGGTTGTCTCGTTTACATGTACCATAATTGTGATATTCTTATGGGGGAGTTTGAGTGTAACATTGGGGTACTTGGAATTTGTAACTATTTACGGCCCATTTTGGCGAGGGAGGAATTTGGGAGTCAGCCCTTGTTTCCACGAATGATTTTTGTAGAGGATGAGATCACCTGCCTTGTAATGGATGTTCTGAGTGTGCTTGTTATACTGGAGGGTGTAGTGATCTTGTGCTTTTTGCAAATTTTTCTGCCTGGTTGAGAGTGCTTCTGTAAAGTGCAATTTTACACGAAGGGCATAATCATCTAAATCAACCATGCAGGATGTGGGGAAAAAATTTAAGGCTGCATCTGATGGAAGATTAGCCTGTCGACCGTGGAGTAATTCAAATGGGGGATACGAAGTGCTATCATTCTTATGAATGTTAATCGAAAAATGGCATAGGGGAGATAAGTATCCCAATCAGTGTGATTTGAATTGATGTACATGCGGATACGGGTGGTTAGGGTCTGGTTGCAATGCTCAACTTCCCCATGGGCAATGGGATGGTATGGTGTGGTATGAATTTTTTGAGTATTGCATAAACTAGTGATCCGTGAAAAGAGATCAGATATAAAATCAGAGCCACGATCACAATGGATGATTTTTGGGGAACCATGATGGCAAACAATTTTGGTTACGAATAATTTGGGGATAGTGGCTGCAGTGATATCAGGGGTCGGAAATGCCTCCACATACTTGGTGAAATAATGGATGAACACGACAATGAATCAGTTGCCATCTTCAGTTAGGGGTAACAGCCCCATGCAATCAACACCGACTCTATCAAATGGGCCAGTCGGCTGAATTGGTACCAGATTTGCATGTATTCTGTGCCAGAGGGCTTTTTGTGTCTGGCATGGGTGGCAAGTTTTGCAATACCGTTTGATATCATGGCTCATTTGGGGCCGAAAATATTTTTGTCTGAGCAAGTGTAGAGTTTTCCGGGCAGCGAAATGACCTGTGAATTTGCTGTCATGATGTGAGGCGATGAGATGCTGGACTTGTGACTTGGGGATGTATAGTTTTGCCTGTTTGTTGACTATACAAAAGAGGATGTTTTGATGCACTGCGAATTTGATCATAGTAAGGGGGTGTTTTTTGGCGATTTTTGCTAAAATACTTTTGACAGTTGCATCAGTGTGTTGACATTCAGCAAAATTTTTATGTTGCTCTTCTTGTTCAGTTGCTTCGGCCTCAAGAACAGAATTGATGGTGGATATTTCAAGGCGGGTTTCTAGTTGCTCAATATCAAAGGATTGCTTCGCTGTCTCTGAGAGGAACTGAGAAATAGCATCTGCATTGCGGTTAGCAATGCGTTTCTTAGGTCAAATGTCTAGCTGAATACCGGAGAGGGCTAGTCCCCAACGGGCAATGGGAGGGGACGGGTTTTCCTTCTGTAAGACTGCCTGAACTGCAGTATGGTCAGTGTGGACAAAAACATGTTGCTGGAAAAGATAGGGGCGAAAATACTTGATAAACTCAACTACTGCAAGGGTTTCCAACTCAGTTATTGGGTAGTTGCATTCTGCGGGTTTCAATGTGCGGCTCCCAAAAGCGATGGGGTGATCCTGACCTTTACTGTCTAGTTGGCTGAGAATGGCGCCGATTCCGAGTTTTGAGGTGTCAGTTTGCAGAATGAACGGTTTGGTGAAATCAGGATGCTGCAGATTTGGGGCATGAATGAGCAATTCTTTTAGTTTAGTGAATGCGTTTTGCTGTTCAGGCCCCCATGAAAATTCCGAATTCTTTTTGAGTAGCGCTGTGAGAGGGCTAGAAATTTGGTAGCAGTTTGGGATGAATCTGCAATAATAGGAGGGTAGGCCAAGGAATGATTTAACTTCTTTGGAGCTTTTGGGGTTGGGGATGTCATAAATGGACTGTACCTTATTGGGGTCTGGTGAAATGCCTTGCTGAAAAATGATGTGGCCTAAGTATTGGACTTGGGGCTGGCAGAATTTGCATTTTTGTATGTTTAGTTTAAGGCCTGCTTGTGAGAAACGGGCAAAAATAGTGTCTAAACATTCCAGCATTTGGGCATGGGAGTCTGCCAAGACTAAAACATCGTCGAGATGGACAAGGCATGTGTTCCATTGCAATCCTGAGAGGATAACATCCATTAACCTTAGGAATGTGGCTGGAGCATGGGTGGGACCGAGGGGGAGATAGTTAAACTGATATTGTCCGGCTGAGCAATTAAAGGCAGTTTTTTCTCTGTCGGCTTGTGCAATGGGAATGGAATAATAGGCATTGGATTGGTCAAGGGACGTAAAATATTTCATTCCGGGCAGGGTGTCTAGAATTTTGTCTATGCGGGGCAAGGGGTAGGTATGTTTTTTGGTTACCTTATTGAGGCCTCTAAAATCAATGCATAAACGATGGCCTCCATCTTTTTTGGGAACTAAAACTGTATTGGTGCACCATAGAGAATTGCTCTGGCTTATGACACCTGCTGCTGCGAGTTGCTCAACTTCTGCTTGTATGACTTGCTTTTTTTTGGGGAAGTCCGAAAAAGGTGTCTACGTACGGGTTGGGAGCCATTATTGTCAATTGTATGTGGAACAAGGGTGGTTCTACCTAAGTCCATTTTGGATTTAGCATATAACTTAGGATACTTGGATAGGGCGCGTAGAAGTTGGGTTTTTTCTGTTTCTGTGAGGTCACTGGAGGTTAAGTTAACGTTTTTTTTTAACCATGTGAATGTATCAAAAGGGTTGGGCTGGTTTTGCGTCAAGGGGGTTTTTTTAGCGGAAGCATCTTGTTTAGGGATGTAACATGAGACTGTACTGATGCATGTTCCAGGGAAAAGAGTTTGGATTGTGTCTTGTGTGTTTAAGACTGATATGCGTATGTGACTGTTTTGGTTTTCAGAGACACAAGCTGCAAAATGAACTTTGGCATTCTGTTTGGGTTTCAGAGTAAATTCAAGCTGTTTAACCGGTAGGTACAATTTGGGCAAGGGGACAGTAAATTCGCTTACTGTATGGGGTGGTAATTCTAGTTTCTCATTTAAATAGGTTCCACCATGGGTCAAAAGGGGGCTATATTCCAGGCCATCACAAGGTAGTATGACATTGCCAAAATTATTCCAGGCCATCACAAGGTAGTATGTTATCGCCAAATTTGACCTGGGACTTCTGATTGTTGATAGTGTTTTCCGAAAATCGACTGAGAAAGTTTTTGTCTAGAAGGACGTCTGCTGTGCAGTCTTTTTGGACATGGACCATTATTGTTTCCTGGATAGTTTGGGCTGTTACTGTGACAAAAGTGGTTTCTACACAGTGAATCCGAAGATTATTTGCTGCTTTGGCTTGGACTAGTGGGGGTTTCATGTCTAGCTGGAAGATTTGAGCGATTCGCGAATCAATGAGTGAGTATACTGCACCAGTGTCAATCATGCCTTTTGTAATCAGCTTGCGGTTAAGTGTGATCGGAATGTGAGGGGTATGTTTCTCAGGCACATTCTGGGATGGCTTATTTGATCCAGATTGGTGGATTTGATTAATGAGTTCGATTGCAGGAGTTCTTGGGGCATTGATATCGACAAGGACGTATTTCTGCTGTGTTTGTGCCCCAGGACAATCAGCTAATTCCAAGAGAGCATGGCCCAATGATGGGAGAATGGTCTCATGTAAACGTCTGTTGTGTGATGGTATTTCGTATGCATGTTCATTTGTGCTATGATGCTTTGGGGAAGCGAAATATTTCCGAAGAATGAGAAAAGAGTAAAAGAGGCCTGAAATGACTACAGTAATAAGGGCTAGATTGATAATGATTTGCAGGGGTCCTTTGAGTAAATTATTTAATCCGTCTGTGAGGCTTTGGGTAGTATCGGTTATTACATGTTCTATGCCTTGACCAGGGCCAGAGAGGGTATTTCCGATTGCTTGGCCACTGCCTGAGATCATATTGTAAACTGTATCTGAATTAAGAGACATTTGGGGGTGTAATTGACGAGTTTTTTAATGACATGTTGGAGTGTGTGGGTTTTGTAAATGTATTGTTTCAGGAAGAGTAGGTTGGTTGAAATAGTTGCGATTTGATCATGAAAAATTGCAGGTGTGTTAAAATGGAAAAGGGAGAAAATTTGGTTCCAGATGATTTCTAAAGGTAGATCAGTGACATATGGGGATCCTGTTTCGCTGACCCATGTATTGTTCTGTTTGTAAAGGGCTACATGCATGTGGGGGGCAGTCAACCGTTTGTGAGAAAGGGGTCAAATAGTTTCCTCCTGGGTTCGAAAACATGAGCTCAGTTCCTACCAGAATAGGTAAAAGTTTGTAGCATGTTTTGATGATTTTATGGTTGTAAAAGACTTTGGATGCATTTACCTGCTTACATGGCCAGACTGTGAGGGCATCTCCTGTGAATTCTGCTATTATGTCGGCTTGCTGTAGGAATGCACGGGCCCCAAGGGCTGCATCAAGGTGTAGAATTTGCCATGCTAAGTCAAGATGACCCTGTGCTTGTCTGCATAATTCACTCCAGACGTTTTTGAAACTTTGGATTTCGAATTCCTGTATTTTGTCTGCTAGATAGTTTAGTTCTGCGTTAATCGGTTCAAAATCATCAAAATCGTAAAGTGTAGTATGGGTTTCGTTGGTTTTTGGGGTAAAAAAGGCGTTACGATGTGGGGTGCTGTTATCTAATTGTACAACAATGACCTGTTCGGTTAGGACACTGTCTTGGATTTCTGGGCAGTTGGGGTTCGAAAAGAGTGTATTTTTGATGGAGAATGCACCTTGTAGCTCTTCTATTATCATGTGGGTTTGTGTCAGTTTTATGGGATGTGTATTTTTGTATCCGAAAGGGCATAAGTTTTTGAATGCTGTTTCATTCCAGATAATGGACCCGTCGGCCATTACACAATGGCCTGATGTTGGTTTGCATGACCCCAGGTCACTTAATGTACCTGTCATTGATTTTCCATTCCAAGATGCTATTTGTCCTATTTCTATGATGACGTTAGTGACCGATGTACAGTGGTCTGTACAACACCATGTGTATTCTACGCTTAGGGAGTTGTTTGTTGACCAAAATCCTGGTTGAGTTTTGTATAATTTTTGACTGTTGTGTTCTTTGTCTATAGCGATTGCCTTACAAACGTGCGGGGTTAGATTTTGCATTTCGGTTTGGTCCAAAACAATACCTTTTGAGCCAAAAAATCCAGTATTGGTACAAATTTTCTGTTTGCGAACACTGCATTTGTATGCATCTGTTATGTGAGGTTTAGTGGAGGGGATATAGATTTTCCCCAATGTCTGTACTGGTTTGTCTACTGTGGAAGGTGGCATACATGATACAAGTTTTGGTATGTTGACCGAGTGACCGCTCAATGAAGTTCCACAGATCTGGAATTGGGCACTACAGGATGTGGGGATTATTATACAGAAAAAGATACAAAACAACGACCAACATAATTTTTTATTGGAGGTGGCGGGGCATTGTGTTTTTCTATTCTGGTCGGTTTGGTGTGCCTGTTGTTGGCGTTTTGCGGTTTTGAGCTGAAGGGTTGGCCCGTTTGTAATCTGAACAGTCTGTAAAACTTTAGAGTTGAGTCATGGGATGGGGTTAGGGTTTGCTTACTCGTGGGGGTCCGCAATAGTGTTTGGCGGGGGCGGAATCTGTAGGGTTTGGGGGTGAGGCCATGTAAAAGGGACAAGAGGTTACGGCCGGTTTTAGAGGGGTATGTCCAGGTCGAGGACGTATTCCTCCTGACTGCAGCGATGGGTCGTTGGCATTATAGTTCCTAAAGTGGTCTGAGGGCTGTTAGTTATGGCGGGTAAGGTTGAGTAGAATGCAGGGTCATCAATGTAAATTAGGGGTTGGGTTGGCTGTACTCAATGCAATTTTGAATGTTACGACTCTGTTGATTTGGACAGTACCTGCTTGTATGACCTCTCTGCTTGCATAGAAAACATTGAAAATTTGAGTTGGGTTTTAAAAGGCAGTTATCAGATCTATGTCCTGTTTGGGAGCAGTGGATGCATCGGCTTTTACAATCCCGCGTAGTGTGATTTTTATGAAAACAAATTTTACATGATTTTGAGGTGCCTGCTGATTTACAATTGCCAGCTAGATGTCCGAGTTGTCCACACTGAAAGCATGTGGGTTGCCTAGGAGTAGTATTGTTCCTGTAAGCATTATTCCTGCTGAAAGTGTTGTTACTGAAACTGTTGTAGTTACTCTGTTGTGGGGGTGGGATTTTTGTTTGATCTGTAACTGTAAATCTTTACTTGTTAATCTAATTGATGCAAAAGGTCCTGTTGGTCTGTATTTTTGGTTAGGGAAAAAATGGGTTCGGGTTTTGGGGGTATAAATGGAAGGGTGTTGGACTTTAGCTCATTTCTAAGGATTTGCTGTTCAATGTAAGCTGCTTCGTCTGACATTTCTTTTGGGGTCCCAAACCGTCTATACTTAATTGCTTCCCTGATTTCGTTTTGCATGCCTTCTACAAAAAGGGGTTTTATGATCATTTCTCATGCGTCTGTGTTAAAGTTACGGTAGGCGAGGGTTGCGAGGTGTTCTAGATCAAACAAGAATTCGGTTACTGTTTCTGATCGTTTTTGTTTTCTCTTGCCTAAAAATTGTTGATGTAGCTCATTATCTCGGTTGTTCGGGAGAAAGGCCTGCAATGCGATTTTATACTGCTCGTATGTGTTGGGAGGGTTTTCGGAATTGCCTGAACTTTTGAATTTATCTAACACGGCTCCTCCTAAATGAATCTCTAAACATGCCAACTTTAACTGTACATCTGTATCTTTCATGCCTTGGAGTGCCATAATTTGTTCTAATCGTTTATTCCATTCACCAAAATGTTGGGTCAAGCCACCCGTGAATACTGTAGGTTTCGCGTAAAAATTATTTGCCATGTTATTACAAATGTTTGCTGTCCTTAGATCGTCAATTAGGGTAGGGTTTACTGTATTCTGGTTCAATTGTGTACACAGAGTATGAAAGTGTTCAGAAAATAAATTGTTTATCTGTTCTCTAATGATTTCTCCTAAATGATCTTGCGTTTGGTGGGTCATTATTGGTTTACGCTGGGATTTCTGCTTAAATGCTTCGATTTTTGCTTCATGCTGTATTCGTACAAATGTATCGCTTAATGTTTCGTTGGAGGGGATTTCCAGTTTGCTTTCTACAAATATCTGCCTTACTGTGGGAAATAATTACTACTGTATTATTTAATGCTTTGGGATGCCCGTATAAGAATACACCTATATGGGGCAGGGAGTTCCAGTGGTTAACAGTACGGTATGGTCACCAAAATATGTAATGACCAGTTTTGAGAAGCACTTTACTTGATCCGGAAACACAGATGTTACAGTGGACAAAGGGGTGCGGGACGTGGTAACAACGGTAATATAAATGACAGTGGACGGTCGCTTGAACATCAATTACGAAAATGAACTGGGCGCTCACTTGCAAATATAATAACAGCTCAGTTTAATTGCTCCGAATAAAAACAGATTGCTTGCAAATGAAAAACGACGCAAGATATCTAAAGCAATATGAACACAAGAACTAACTAAATCAGGCTTTGCTTCTCTTTAGATACGGCGTTTTTGGCCACTCCCTGGGCGTCCCGGGAGGTCTTACTTCTGTCCATCTTCTTCCGCCAATCGCCCCTTCCTGCTTTACTATTCTCGCTACTTTAGTCAGGCCCTTTAATGCTTTTCTAGTACAGCATGCTTTTCGTATCTTGCTTGCTTCCTACGGTGGGCTTGGCCACACCTCTGTGCTTCTGTGCATGCTTCTGTATCTATTTCCTCTGTGTACACATGTTTTGTGGGACCATCACTACCATTGCACTTGAGACTACTGTCTGGTGGAGCTTCTACTTTTTACTGTGTGCAGGTGTTGTTTACGATTTTTGTGAGGAATTTCAGTAGCCGTGGAATGTGTAGTTTAGTGTAGGTTCTTTTGGACCAGTTGCGGTTTGTGCAAATTAATTGGGGCGTTTTAATTGGGTCAATAGTGGCTACCGGGGTGTAGAAGGATCAAAATAAAGCACTTCACGTTGTTTTACAGGAATGTTTGGGTGTGAATCCCAGACACCCTTGAGACGATAAATTATGAAAATGAAATAATATTTAATAAATGACTATCACATACAGTATGCTATATTTTTACAGTACTGCGTTAGCAGGTACGTTACACCAATGATAAATCACTATTTTCTTGGTCAAGTTGTGGCTTTGCTCAATTGACCATTTTTGCATAGATGTGGGAACTCTGCTACCGTACGTACATCCCCAACAATTCCAGTTCTCGAATATATAGATGTTACTGATGTGAGCATGAGTATTGACTATAGGCGATAGCATTTCCATTGGTGAGGGCACTGCAGAAAATGGGAAATACAGGCTTAGGAGTGTCCTGTGGTTGCAGCAGGTGAGCCAGATGGTTGGTCTTGGGGTTTAGACCAATTGTTTACTGATTGATCCATGAGGTCAGAGGAATTAGTCAAAATTGGTAAGAGAAATGATTGTAGCAGAGGCAGCTGGGATTCGAACTTAATGCCAGTACTCCCCTGCACCTGTCCCAAAATTACCCATATCCAGGATTTTTGAAAAAGAGGCTGGCGGAATTTTCCAAATTTTTTTTAGAATTTACTGAATGAAAAGAAAATCATTTTTGCAGAGCTTATTTTCAATTAGTTTTGTGTGCTTGGATTAGTGGTTAAGTTCTTTGTTTGACGAAAAGTATGCAAATATAATAATTTGATATGGGAATTGTGATGTATAAATAAAATGTTATTGCTAAAAATTTTAAATGTAAAACAATTTAGGAGGGAAATTCCCCCCTCTAAATACGGGCCTGGCTGCCAAAATGAAACATTAAAAATGCAGACGAGAATAATCATAAGTTTCACAGACCTATTCACAGAATCATGTCCCACAGTAGGAACGTGAACGTCCAGGCGCAGGACAGTGGGCGTTCTGTACTTGCAGTCAACTTTTCAAAATGGACACGAAATGTGTCAGATTTCACTGTAGAATATTATTTTTATTTTGTGAAATCTTAAATTCGTTTTCAGGATCGTAATACTTTTCATCGGTTCGATAAATTTAATAGCAAATATAACCCAATGGGTCAAAACATACTGCGAGAAATTTTCATCAAAACTGACAACGTTCATAATGGAAAATTCTTCGCTGATTTGTTGAAGGTAAAGAATACACTTAAAATAAACATACATGTAATAAGAATTTTTCTATACTCAAAACCGTGAACTTTCAAGTACATAAAAAATTATATCGTTAGGATACTCGTGTACAGAATGTGCCTCCATTTGCAGGAAGTTATTAGTGATCTTGAGGAATCAAAATATCAATACGCTGAGTACCGATTATCAATTTATGGTAAAAGTCGAGATGAATGGGACACATTAGCCAAATGGGCGGTCAGGAACAACGTTCATTCGCGATCTGTCCGCTGGTTGATCCAAGTTCCTCGACTATAGTAAAAAGGTCTACTATGTTTCTCAGACACGGTTTTGTTAACATTTCACCCATTTAAGTGACATTTATAAAGCTAAAGGAGTTTGTCATAATTTTCAACAATTATTGGACAATGTCTTTCTACCACTGTTCGAAGTTACTAATGATCCCAAAAGCCATCCGGAATTGCATCAATTTCTAAATTACGTAAGTCTTTGCGTTATCTGTAGATAAAATTCAGATCGATAAAATTCCTTGTGCTGGTCAAAATTATAAAGCGCTAAACTTCGGCAACAAATGTGCTGATGTTTTTAGTGGAATTGATAGTATCAAACACCTAGTTAAAAAACCAAAAAATCAACAAGAAATCAGCTACCTATAATAATTTCTAGCAAAAGGGAAGGATATTCTCCAGTTTCAAGTTGAAAACAGACTACCAATCAAAAAAGAGGTTTTTTCAACCATGACAAATTTCTGCTGTTGCCCAGCATCGTAGAGAGCGGTGCACTATACACGAAACTTTTTGTTGTGATTGATAATTCCGATTTTACTTTGAATATTCAGATATTCGAATATTCAATAGTTATAATAATTCTGCAAGAGAAATTCGACGACCATCGTCATTTGGCCTCATAATTCAATACTTGTAATGGATGAAAACCGAAAAACTGACATATTTCATAGTAAACGAGTTTTACTGCTTCCATGATTAGGCAATTCAATGTCCGAAGTCCGCTTCTATTCACCCCAGTTAGACATAAACAAATTTTCCCAGATATCTCCGACCGCAATGAAAGTCTTTGGAGCAATAAAAATCAACTTCCAGTCAAGAGCATGATTTTTATAATTTAAAAAAACTGTTATTTCCAAACTTGATCAGGTTTGCGGTATGGATAGTGTCGACGACGAGTCGAAGTTAGAAACTATAAATTTCGATTCACGAAATCCGCCCGCCGATTTGTGGTCTAGCGCAGAGAATCCACCCTACGGCTACTACTTATTCTACATGCACGCTAATTTGAACGTATTGAACCATTTTCGAAAGTAATCTCCTATTTTTAGATTGTTCTTTCTGCGGTTAAAAACTTCGTAACATATTTAAAAAGTCATTAAAAAGACTTATAATGTAAAGTTTTAGAAATTAAAAAACGGAGAAAAGTTTTTTATTCTGAAGCACTATTTCGCATTCTTCATTCATAAACATTCACCGGAGGTAAAAAATAGACATGGAGAGAGACGTCCTCAGGGTCGAAAATCTATTTAGGGACAAATCATATATGGTAAAGGTAGCATTTTTCCTATGTCACGCCCTGACTCTTTTATTATTTCGCTGTGTAAGGTTGCAACTTTCATACATCGTAATGTTTGACATATTGACTTGACATAATAACCATTTATGATATACATTTTCATACCTGTGGACACTATAAACGTATTTTTCTCATACAGATCACGCAGTCTGGAAAAATGCCAATAGCAGTCCTTCTAAATGTGCCCACTTACTCATTTCCTGCAAATTGGCTCACCCATTATGACGCTTCCCAAAATTTTGTGTACCGATAAGTCATTTTTGTCCCATATCACTCAACCAGTAAGTCATTCTTGCTGGTATGGTAAATGAATTTCCAAACCTAAAACAGGACAGATAATACCACTTCTCTGGGATGATCTGCGTAGGCATATGGTGATGCTTTCAATTATTATCATTTCCGTTTAGAAAACGTGGACTTAATACATTCGCCTTCCGTCCCCATTGCGGTGAAGCCGGTCCTATTTACCATCTGGTGGCTGGCTTCATGGTCGCTGAGAGTATAGCCCACGGCTTACAGCTCAGAAAAGTATGATTTTCAACGTTCATTTTGGTTCGTTTTGAACTGTCTTCAAAGATTTTTTTCTCTAGTCGCCTGTGGTTCAATACTTGTATTATCTTGATCAAATCGGAGTGGCCATGTCGCCATTGAGCAATAATGGTTTGTTTTTGAGTTATCAGCGTAATCCGTTGGCGGAATTCATGGCGAAAGGATTGAATATTAGCTTATCGACTGACGATCCGTTGCAATTCCATTATACAAAGGTAAAAAACGATGTCTTTTCTAACCATATTTTTATCTGTATTACGTACAATTACCTACAAGCTACTTTCACATAAATAGCGCTACAATAAAAATAGTTATTGGAAGCCTGATATCAAAAATGAAACGACTGTTATATTCTATATCAAGTTTATGTATCTCAAAGGAATTTTTCCTTAATTTTTATCCATTTTTCGGAATTCAGCCGATCTTAATCCATTTTTTGGCTAACAAACAGATTTCCTGTTCAAATAAGATATAATCCTTATTCTATATAAATTCATAGTAGAATCCTAGAATTAGTGATGCTCTGGTGCCGTCATTTTTGCCGGTGTAGGGATCTGCCATGGTTCAATATAGGATGACTGAACAAATTTTTAATGACCGTTTTTTCACGTGAGGAAGGCATAATGCATTCGGCAGCGCAAAGCGAGCTAAGTAATGTCAAACTTCCTAGTGGATCTCATTTTCATCCAAATTTGCATGTAAGCAGCGTAAAATGATAAATGAGCATGTACCTAATCGCTGCAACTGTGGTTCATACAAACATCGAAAAAATGTGTTTGATGTATCACACCGCGAAAAATTATTTGCTCACGGGCGGATGTCGTTTCGCTCGCAACTTTATTTATTCAAACTTTGCTGAAATTCTGGCTCGTATATCTCGCAAAATATTGCAGATCAAAACCGATTTCATGAATAACATTAACCTTCTCACAAAGGTCTTTCGACTGAATGCATTTACACATCTTACGCTTCTTCTTGTTGTTGAGATTATGTAATAAGCGGACTCACTATTATTAAGTAAAATCAGTATAAATAATGTCCACTGGTAAGCACGACTATGCTTCAGTTCAACACGGAAAGCTAATTACAGTAATCAGGGAATAAAATTTTTCGTTCAAGAGCTGTAAACAGAAAGGCTGAAAATTTCCTCGCATTACTTATAAGTGATCAAAATGTCTCAACACTCAGATGTCACACACAGTTTTATCCAAATTGAAAGTCGATAAGCAGTGTGGTCTTCCGATGATTTTGGCATTCCAGTTGTTCTTTACTACAGTATGTACTTTTCCACTCAGCGAAAATCGCATATCAAATTAGACCTACCTTTTTGGTTCTCTTTCATTTCAAAATAAATGGACATTACTGGATGGTTTAGCTAACGGACTAGTGGACTAAAACATTACTGAGTTCGTTTTGGGCTATTGATCGCATTATAAGGTAAGTGCTACCAGAATTTCAACGGAAAACGTTTCTCCGTTTTAGTAAGGCATATTGCAGCGCAGATCAAACAAAATCTACAAGTCATGACTATTTTGTAAAGTTATGGAATTTTACGTCATGGGTATCCATCCATTCGGCTATATCTGGAAATTTACCCATAATATCGAAGTCTTCCAAGGCATAACTAAAAAGTATTGCCTCAAATTGGTGTTTTGAGAAATACGTGAGTGGAAGCTTAAAATTCCTCCTTAAGCTGGGTGTATACTTACCCGTACGCACGTGCGGAGCAGTTTTGCGACCTGCCAATGTGCGGCCAAAATGCGGGTTGTCAAAATATACTTCAGCCAAAAAAGCGCATGCGGCCTCATTGCGGGCCGCATTTGAATATACTTAACTGTACGCGTACCGGTGTGAGGGAGGGCTGGAAAATCAAGTACAATCGTGCGCCATGAGCAGAAAACGATAGTTTACAAGTATGATATGCTAACGGCCGCGCCTGATAGAAACTAGTCAAGATTATACCCATGACCGGCACGAAGCGCCGGAAACGCATCTTTTCGGTTTTGAATTCCCCCAAATTTTTTCCTCAATGAGAACCATACCCAAAATTTTTTTCCTCATTCCGAGATTTTTTTCCTCAAAACACCCCATTTGAGGAAAAAACGGTGCCCCTCCCCCGAACGTATGACATTGCGTTTTAAAATGCGCCAGGCACAGTAGCCATGTATTTTCCGCGCGTAATATTGTTTGAATTTTCTACCGTGCATCCGACAATGTTTTTCCCAACTTGGGAAACAGTCCAAAGTTTTCCCCCCGTTTCAGAAACAAGCTAAAAATATTCGCATGCGATCGCATCGCGCCAACGGGGGGCTTGAAAATGAAGTTCAATCGTGCGCCATGGGCAAAAAACAATACTTTAATGTACTGCGGCGGTGGTTCCTGATCCGCATGAATTACAGATGTGCGAAAAAGTAGAAATGGTTTCTACTTGCCCGCACGCGCAAAATTATTGGGTCCCGCAAATTTTTCGCCCGGCACCCGCAATGCGGCGCACGATTGTGCGTTCAATTTCCGGGCCGCAAATAGCGGGGCCCGCTCAAAAATCGGCGGCGCACGTGCGTACGGGTAAGTATATACCCGGCTTTAGCCAGTCAATAAATTTGCACGTGCTCAATCGATTAGTGGCCAGTTATTAGTAGATGTTTGTTCTCATGCCGAAATCAACTTGATCGATTCTCCAGAATGTTGCAACATATAGGACAACAAATTCTATGCTGATCATCAAACTTTTACTTTGAACATGGATTTTAATGCTACTTTTTGTTATTTTCATGCAAGATTTGCACTTGAATAGCTATTTACTTTTACATTGCACGTAATTGTACTTGACTGTTTTTGTCTGAGTAGTCAAATTATCAGAAGCCCTATTGGTGGAGGTGTCATGATACCCCCGCCAAAAATCTTTGGCCATATACCCGTCTTCATATTTGTCAATCATATAGTTGACTAAGGGTTAGCCATGCTAGCTCAATATTTTGGACGTTTGTCTATTTTTTGTAGAAAAAACGATATTTTTATACAACTATTACTATTTTTGAATTTTTTGAACGAAAAATTTGAAATTTTTGTCCATTAATGACCTCCTAATGGTTATCCCACACACAAAACAGCTGTCTAACCCATCCCCAAGCCTTCGAGCTCCGTTATATAAATGTCTGCATGACAGGAGTGTCCGTGTCTGGGACTTCCCTACTTGAAATTTTGACCAACTGTTTTTTCTGCACAGTGGAGACTTTTTAGGCTTCGTGCAGAATTGTTTTGGTGATTTCTGCTCTGGTCCAGAAATTTTTGAGTTATGTGTTTGATCACATATATTCTTGTATAATGTGTCAGTCATTGATTCTGAACTTTTAAAATCAATTATTTTTCTTTACACATTTTACACAATTACACATTTAATTTGCTTTTTTCCTATATTCACTATTATTGTATTATTTTAACAGGAGAAAACAGCAGTGTAGAAACTTTTTTTGGCTTTTCTGCACTGTGCAGAAAGCCGGGTGCAGAAAAAACACTGGTACCAACGTTAAACCGATGATAGTGCAGACTGCAGAGCTATACGTATGAGAAAGTCCTTCGCCTTCCTGTTTATATTCTGGTTTGACAGTTCACCATTCTCCATTTGAACTTCTTAAATATTGTCCATTCTAAAGACACACAAGGGTGACATAAATTTTTGCCAACTTCACTTCTCCAAATGTTTAGAACCTCAAGTAAGTTCCATGTTCGCAGAAAAATTCTATGGGCTAAGGAAGAAAGAAGGACCAAAAATAGTAGTTATAATCATTTTTGTACACTTGACTAATTTCTTACGACTTAATAACATACATGTAATTGGGGGGGGGAAGTGCTATGGGACCCCCCCAGAAATTGTCGACCATACGGCTAGCCATTGGGCGACCGCCCCCCCTCCTCCCCAGGATTTTCCAATCCTATGGCTAGCCATAGGGTAGCCCTAGGGACGCCCATAGTTTTAGTCGGAAAAATATTGAAAAATGTCATTTTTTTCATGAAAGATGTCATTTTTTTCATGAAAAATGTCAATTTTTGAACAAAAAATGGTCAAAAACGTCAATTTTCTCGGCGCTTCGCGCCATGAGTAGATATTTTATCATTTTTTAGACAAAAATTAATACTTTTTAAACCGTTTTTCGGACATTTTTCATGAAAAAAATCGAATTTTTTTTTCTTTCAGGACCCCTCGCCCCAAAATTTTGGGAATTACTGACCCCCGGCCCCAAAAAAGTGCTCCAACCCCCCCCCCCAGACCTCGGAGCTCCGTTACATGTATGCTTCATAATGTTGTGGAGTAGTAATGAGGATGAAGATAATGATAATGTGGAAATGCCTCCTAAAAAGCGACATATTCAACCACATATTATTTTTGATTTGGATGAATTCGTGTATAGATTAAGAATAAATCGCGCTCCTATGGATGATATACTTAATAACACAAGATTTGAACTAAGCTACGATACAGATCGAAACTTTCCGCTCAGTCAGGAACAGTTACCTTCGGCCAGGCTTTCTTTTAGATATTTTAGAGGATATTGGCTTCTAAAATTTTAGGTCTATAGGCCATTTTGACTCCAAAAATTTTAACTTATTTATTTATATTTGTTCCTTTTTAAACTCTGAAACTGGAAATAGTTCGCAAAATCTTTTGACTTCAGATGATTGTTGATGATGAGAGCAAGATGATGTTCCAATAAGGTCAAAAAAGCATAAATTAGGCATGTGTGGTTATTTTTCAGTAAAAAAATAATTTAGCGAAAATGTGAAAAAATTTTTGACCGCTTTTGCCAAATGGCAAAAAATCTGCTCGAAAAAAATGTTTTATTTTCATTTGAATTTAATAGAATGGTTTATTGTTAGTATTTCATACATATTTTGTGATCTGAAAAGTTCGGGGATTTTTTCTGAGTTTTTCGCAGTCAAGAGTTGGCAATACTGGTCTTTCTTCTGCCACATTTTACCATTGTTAGCGTTGTTACATGAACTCACTGTTGGTATTCATGTTAGAGCTGTAATATTTCAAATTTTTACATACAGTTTCCAGTCTCACAAAATCCCACTCAAATGTCAGCGAAAGTGATGTAACGTCACATGAATTTATGTTATGAAAGAGCAGATTTTTTTTCTTACAGTGCTCACTTTTTTGACACGATTTGTGCACTGTGCATACTACTCAGCGCACAAAAAACCCTGGGGTCCACTTAACTAACTGAACGTTGGTGCAACTGGCCTCAGATCACGTAATTTCAGCATTGTTTGTCCTCGTCTTCTTTTTTGTAGCATTGCTTACTTTTTTAGGAACCGTTGATCGAAGAATATAGTATTGCTGCTCAAGTCTGGAAATTTAGCGCCAGCGATATGTGCGAAATCGCCCGACATTCGGTTATTCAGAGTGGATTCCCTCAAACGGTGAGTCATAGATAGCTTCTATAAATTGGAAATGATTGAAAATTATTGGCTGAAGAACGTGTTTATGACACATCAGAGGTTTTTTATTGGCCTTTATCATGTGCCTACCAATAAATAACTGTGAACTTTAAAAAAAACTCGATTCGATTGAAGAATTTCCGAGAAGAAATAAATTTAATTATTTTTGATTTCGAGCACAAATCATAATAACAAGTTTTAATGCGTACAATTTTCTTCGATTAGTGTATAACTGGCTTACTGGAAAATGCCCCCATGGATCTATATAATTGCTTAGATAGTTACCAGGCTAGAAAAAGGAGTGGACTAGATTTTCGAGAACTTGGGTTAAAGTTATGAAAACTCACTTTTGTAATATTGGATTTTCATTCCTTCTGTTAATGAAATTTTTCATATCTGTGGAAAAGTGTATTCTGCAGATTCGTGCATGTTGTCCTCCCATAGCATTGTATCAACCACAGTAAAATTTTTCTGCATGAAAATTATATACAAACTAATGGTTGACTTCACTCTAATGTGGAGAAATGCTAAACCAATAGCAATATAGAATAGTAAATCCTGACTGATCCGAATCTATGCCTCTAAGTCTAGCTGAAAAATAGTAAGGTATATGCATATTATAGTCATTTTGTTTTTTTCAACTTATGCTTGTGATTGAAAGTGCGTCATAAGGCACCATGAAAAACCCGGGGTTAGTTGCACTAACCCAATCTGAGAATAATCTCAATGTCTGTATTAAATTGCTGATTCTCAGCCATGCTTCATACTGGGTACCCAGGTATTTTGGGTACCTGGGTATACCTACCAGATTAATCTCAAAAATGACACCTGGGTGCTACCTAGGTATTCAGGTGACCTGTCTGCCCGAATTTCTAACAAGATATTGTATGGGCTAAATTAAACACTCCAATGTTCATATATTTATAGTCGGTTTTTCTTGAAATGCTTCCAAATAATGAAAGTGGAAAGCAAGTAGTATTTTAGACTTTTGCGATTTTCTGATGAACAAAATATCATGTAGGGCTGGAAATTTCTGAGCATACTGGCCCGACCTTTAGCGATTTTTTGAGTAAAAAATTTTACAGTAAGAACTTTATGTCAACAATTTCGACGACAGTACTGATTTGTGTCACTTTTGCATCTGAAAGCATTTTATAAAAAACAGACTATAAGTATAGTACTCAGGTTGGGTATGCGAAATACCTGGGTAATATGAATACTGTGAAGACTAGGTACCCAGGTCATAAGATTTTCGAAGTGTGAAGCATCGACCCTCAGTTTCAGCTGATGACAATTTCCAGATCATTTTATTGCAGAACTGTCAATCCTCAGCTCAGGCTTAGAATTAGCTAATTCTAAGCTTAAAGACCAGGTTCAGGAAATGCAGTTAGAACTAAAAAAATTTGAGAAAACAGTGCAACTCAACAGGTTGAGATGGGGATAATACTGATGACATTGAGATTATAGTAAACACTTGATATCTTTGGCAAGCTAGTGCAACTGCTGAAACTGAGGTGGTTGCTTTTATCGAGATTATCTTTGAATTCGAGGTTAAACCTATAGTGAATAAGGGCCCGGGTGGGAATCGGACAATTCACCCCTAGCAATTCGTCCCCCACAATTCGCCCCTGGTAATTCGCCCCCACTGCAGTTCGTCCCCCACAATTCGCCCCTGGTGATTCGCCCCCACTTCAGTTCGCCCCCGAACAATTCGCCCCTGAGCAAATCGCCCCCCCCCCCCCAACGATTCTCCCCCAGTAATTGGCACTGTTTTTAATTTAAAAAATTCAGATTTAAAAATAATTCCACTAGGTTGTTAGCAGTTATGTAGTAGCATTTCTACACATCTATATACAATACCTATAGATTTTTCTCAGCCGAAATAGCATGTTTATTTATGAATTCTGCATGCAGAGTGCAAGTATTATGTACAAGAAGAAAAAGATCTACAGTAGAGGTCCCCAAGGTCAGATTTTTTAGGTAGGGGTAAAGTTGAAAATTTGCGGGGTAGTGTAGCTAAATGTCTACTAAACACGTCATTTTGTCTTAAAATTAGGCAACTAGTGATCAATTTTAAGGACATTAGGCAGGGGTAATACCCCCTCATACCCCTCCCTATGGGGTAGTCTGATCTACAGCAATGTTCCAAATAAATGTCCACGAATAATTTTTTAAAATTTTTTTTGAATGTAAGATTTTTTTACTGATGCGGCTAGTACTAAGTCAGTATGGGCATTTTTTACTCGTACAGTCAGCAATACAGCGTTTGAGCAGTAGTTCCCTAGAATTGATGTGGCCGGTTGCTTTTCCACTTGAAACTAAATGTGTGGCCGAGTTCAAAATGAAAGCTTGCAGCTAAAGTTTATCGGACTGAAAATAATCAATTTCGACCAAACATTTGTGAAAAATCTCAACACTGGCAATTTCCAAATTTATATTTTTTCAGGTTTGTGATGATGGTGTCCTAATCCCCAGAAACCATGCCAAATTTTAGTCTAATGGCGTGAATACCTGGGAGAATTTACGCAGAACTGTAATTTGTAACACGGATATCATAGGCAGAATTTCGAGTCATTTATGTTCTTCGATCTGCATTTGTTTTTTAAGTTTTTTGTTCCTTTTTTCGTTTAATTTTTTTCTTGTATTCCTTTTTTTGTCCTCCATCTTTCTTGTTTAGTTTCTTCTACACTTTTTTGATTACTTTTTACTCATTCTCCTTTTCTGATTTTTTCCTTTATATTTTTCTTCTGTTTTTTATATTTTTATTCTATTCTGTTTTTGGTACACCGAAAAGTTGTCACGAAAAAGATAGTGAAGAACACGATAGAGTCACACGTATAATAATTTTGATACTTTTCCATAATCTTTATTGCTCTACATAGATCCCAATAAAAAGTTACAAGAAATAAAGCTGGAAAAAGAAAATCTGGAGATATATTACATAACATATCATGGAGTTACTTTTTAATCTAAAACCAGGTAAGTATAGTACCAGGGGCGAATTACTGGGGGCGAATTGCTCAGGGGCGAATTGTCCGGTGGCGAACTGCAGTGGGGGCGAATTGTGGGGGACGAATTGCTGGGGGCAAATTACTGGAGGCGAATTGTCCAAGAACCGGGCCCGGGTTACAGTCATTGCTCACTGCCTGCGAACAGGGCAACAGGATTAAGCATAGGAAAATGCCTTTAAAAAGCTTTCGATTCGGCCATGCACATACTACCTTGACAGAATTATCACTAAATTTATGTCTCTGAATGGATGCGTGTTTGATTTAACACAAAACAAAATTAAATCCGGCAGGCACCCACATATGAAATGCTGTTCACTAATTACTCACATCTATCTCCATTAATGTGATGGACAAACTTGCTCTACTCTACGCCATGAAATCTTAATGTGTTATAGTCCCTTTTTGATCAACCTCAGCATTGAATTATATGACACATTGAACGCAAAGTATACGTATAGCGCCTGTCGAATAAAAATGTTCATGTCAATCCTATTTTTGAATTTCAGATTTTTTCCTCGCCTGTTGAATTTTAATGCTTGGCACACAATCGCTTCATGCTGTAGCTTTTTCTCTAAAGAACATGAGTTGGATTTTATGCGTCAACCACAGTTGATTCCTGTTTAATTGACAGTAAATCAATTAGAACGTTCAGTGCGTTTAGAAGGCTTTTTCCTGCATGAGAAAAAATTTTAGTAAATTTTTTGAGATTCATGTCTCAAAAACCAGAGTCCGTCCCTTCTATAACCATCAGCATCCATTTTTACTAATTCTTGTCAAAAAAAAGATTTTCACATTATTTTAGATTTTGAAAAAGTCCAAGCGGATTCAGTTGACTTTTTCCAGAGGCCAGCCAGGGGTATCTGTTGCCTCAGTGGAAGGGTTTACTTCCCCACGCTATGTGCATCAATAGTGCTGATGTACTCAGCTGCAGAATATACTATTCCACAGACATGAAAAATTTTTTTAATGAGAAAAAATGAAAATCCAAATTACAAAAGTGGATCTTTCAGACTTTACCCAAGTTCTCAAAAATAAAGTCCACTCCTTTTCTACGTGGGCAACTATCCAAGCAAGTATCTTCCTCTTTTTTCTGCCCTATGGGGGCATTTTCCGATAAACTAGTCCAGCCCTTTCTAGTGGGCCTTGACCATGCATGAAAACCTTCATAGAAGCACGTTGAAGTTTTAAGACACGATTTCTGAGAGATTCTACATTCTGCTCTATTGGCCTATGATAAGTAGAACATCAATAATACTTGAAAAAGAGATAATTTTGATAGTTTTACATGCTGAGTATTGTGACAGCATTCTTTCCGCGTAACAATCAAAATTCACATAGCTACAGTACTCCAAAGTTCGAAATTTTTACATTTTTTGCATTTTTCGGTCTGTACATGTGCATCGAAATATCACAGCTAAGAAAATATTTGACTCTGAAGCCAAATATTCATTGCACGCAGAAGACCATGCTCTATATGCAGGTATGAAAAACATTTTCTATTCCCTTACTAAACACTTTTTATTCCATTTTAAAGTGTCAAAGTGGATGTCAAAATGAACCGTAGAAGTCCTTTGGGACCTTTTTTGGGCGGCTTCCCATAGGATACCGCAGAATTTTTTTCCTGATTCCTATAGCCACTAATGTCTGACACATTGTGTTAAAATTTCAACCAAATTAATGTACCATTTTCGGAGCTGTACATGTCTGGCGTCTGCACATTCTGAAAGTTGATACAAAAATTGTGTTTAATTTCATTCATTAAACATGCCATTAACGGGATGCAATGAGCACTGAAAACGCTCAGGTTAGATGAATAAAAAGAAAAGATGTGAGTTGAATCACTGCTAGAATGTCGTCCATCAATTTACAAGGCTGTGCAACAGGGTGCTTCAGAAGAGATGCAACAAAAATTCCTCTCCTATCATTTGAGTGGAAAAAAGTTGAAGCTGCGAGTTTAATGTTACAAAATAAATGTCGGCTGTCTGATTCCGGCCTATGTTATAAATAAGCTGTGCGAAAGTGCTGTACAGTTGAAGGCACCCTGTCTCACACCACGTGATGTTAGCTAGACGAAAATAGAGCAAATGATATTAGATGGTAGTGCCACTCAATTTCTGAAATTTAAGAAAATTTTTGAAGTTTTCACTTTTTTATTTGGAGCTCGTTCAGAAACCATCAAACCTAGATCAATGAAAATTTGTCAGGTCTTCGAGCCACATTTTTTCTTATAATTTATTGGTTAAAGAAGCTTCCTGTGTTCCCAGAACTTTATTGATTGGACATTTATCCAGATTCGAAAATAGAATAGAATGACACTTCATGCAAATGTCTGCAGCTGCCAAAACGGCGTAATGATGAGATGTTACTTTCACAGCTGCTGTAGGAATGTATGAACTAAAGAGTAAAAAGATAAAATTCCACGGCATCATAGTTGAAGGTGCTCCGGAGTACCCATAGACAGGATTTTAATTTTTTTTGCTTCTCATTATCGATAGTTTTTTTGCAGCGTGTAAAATGTTCATTTGTGAAACAATTTGTACATTAAATTGTAGTTCATTAGTTATTTGATAATTCTATAGTACAGAAAATAAACGTGTCACATGTGGTAGAAAAGGGCCATCAGGAAAATGCAGTGACTTCTAAGGGATTTCCATAAATATGCCTTCTTCAGAGCTGTACAGCTCCCCAGACGGTAAAAAAATTTTGATGAAAATTTTACCAATACAGTAGGAATGTATTGGCTATAAAATAAGCAAATAACATTCTGCGGCTTCCGATGGTTAGGCGCTGGGGAGCACTCATAAACAGAATTTTTATAATTTTGGCAGCTCATTCTTGACTTTTTATACTTTCTCGAAAGGTGTAATGCTCAATAATTTGCAATAAATATTAAACGAAAAGATTGTCTATTCTCTCCTGTGTAAAATGAATATTAATTTATCGAGTAAGATCACCCCAATGAAATATCGCTTGGCTAGCAAGACCACTAAAAATGTCAAAAAATCATTAATTTTCGAATGTTGGCATTCTGTAGCGGCGTGAATTTTTTTAAAGCAAAACCAGTCCTATTACGTAACTCAGAGCACGAAACTACCCAAAATATATCATTTTGAGATATATATTAAAATATATCATATGATTAATTTTCAACATGTCATGGGGAAGGTAGAATCTCTCAGAAATCGTGCCTTAAATTTGGCCATCTTCACATCAAAGAAACAATATAAAACAATCTTAAAGCTACGAATTCTCACATTCTTTAAAAGTAAAAGATGTGTAAATTTCATAACACTTGGAAAACGTTGTAAATAGAGTTTAAACTGACCATATCCATTGAATTCCTCTATGGTCCAGAACCCCTCAACGCAAAAAATCACAGAAATACTTCGCTTACATCCTGAACAATTTTTTGTGTAAAGTGACTGGGTCCAATTAATTTCCACGGTCAGAAACTATTCCCCCCAAAATCGCGGAAATACGTTTGCTTACACTCAGGATAAGTTGTTGTGTGAAGTGACTGCACCTGTCGAATTCTTCATAGCCGAGAACCTCTTCACCTAAAAAGTTGCAGGAATTCATTTGTATACACTTGATATAATTTTTTTGTGTAAGGTGATCACATCCATAATTCTCTGTGACTGAATATCCCTTCCATCAAAAAATTAGCGGAAATTTTTTTCTTTACACTGGGGATAATTTTTTTGTCACGGCGCCCATTGAATAACCTCGGGTCGGAAACTGCTTCCAGCAAAAAATCACGAAAAGACCCTTGTCTTCACTCGAGATATTTTTTGTGTAAAGTGACCGCATACAATGAATTCCCTGCAGTCCAGAACCCCTTCCACCAAAAAACTTGCGGAATTACGTTTGTCTACATTCGGAATAATTTTTTTTGTGTAAAGTTTCAGCGTCCATTGAATTCCCCTTGATCGGAAACCCTTGCTCATCGAAAATCCAAATAGCACTACTGGTTTAAATGAAATTGCAAAAGATTCTGGCACCATGGTGCATTATACTGCAAAAAATTATTTTTTTGAAGTCATAAGTATTATATAACAAAATTGCCGTATTTCTCAGTTCCCGGGACTTTGGACTGCGGTATAATTGGATTGAGGAGTGAAGAGTGAAAAGTGAAAAAACCCATTTGAGATTGCACACCTAAATGCTTAGGCTGAAGTATGGAGCTTAGATATAGCCATAGATGAACAATAAGTCCAACTGGATGGAACTCGATACCAGATGATGCGACTTCGGTACCAGATGATTCGATTCTTAACACCAGATGGTGTTTTGTGTGTGTGAACCGATTTTATGTGTGAAAACGTTAATCAAGGACTTAGAGATATACCATCAAGCATTATTTCTATTCAGTGTTCCACATTGTGGATAAGAAGCCACTAATGTCCAGCTTTTCTACTTCTGAAAAAGCCTTGAACCACCAAATGTAACCCAGTGGTTGCTTGAAGTGTGATGTGAATCTTTCTGAGGCGAAAGCCAATGTTCATAAGGGCCACGCTCTGCCACTGTAGTAGTATCACTTGAACCAGATATGCACGGCAAGATTTTTCTAGGGGGAGGGTCCTTGGACTTTTTACCGGGAGGTAGGGGGGGGGGGGTAGGCGAGCGAAAAAAAGAAAAAAAGTTCTGCAAGTCTGTGTCTCATACAAAATATGCACAAAAATCATCAAAAAAGCTGTCTTCGAAAAAGTTCAAGGGGATGTTTGACGATCTTTTTGGGCTAGGGAGGTGGCCAGGGTCTCACGTAAGGGGGTTTACCCTTACCCCCTATGCATAACTTGAACGATTTTAAATTTTAATATATGTTTACAGAAAGTTCAAATATAAATTTGTGTATCCAATCAACACCGATCCCGAAAAATTGAAATTAGAGCAAAAAAATTTTAGGAAAACTTGTGAGTGGGATATTGAGAATGGAATGCAGTTCATCGAGAGGAAAGTTCAACTGGTTTAGTTTTCAACAATCGTGTATAAATAAGTTCGTATTATACTTACAAAAAGTGCAAAATTTGCACAAAAAATAAAAATATTAGTTCTGGAAATATCAATTTCAGTCAAAAAGTGTAAATTATTAAACAAAGAAAATGTGAAGATTACTCTTTAAAATAACAATTTTGATGGAAGCAAAAAAATGCAAATTGTAGTCACAAAAAGTGTAAATATTGCAAGAAAACGTAAATTTTACTTCGAAGTATGAATATGGGTTTAAGAAAGGTGGAATTCTTCTTAAAAACTGAAATTTTCCTAGAATATATTATTTTTAATCACAAGAAATTAAAATTTGACTCATTAGAATGCGACTCATTGAAAAATGTGAACAATTGTCGACAGTCCTTTACAATTTGAAGTTCAAATGCATCAGCAATTTTAAAATACTCAAGGGTTTATGTACTGGAAAATTTTTGTAGCGCACCACTACTGATTCAGAGTGTATTATTATTTAAACGATTTTAGTGTTTTTAATGTTGAACGGGGTCAAAGTGGGTACTATCCTTAACACGGATACGAATGATAAATTCAGGACCGTTTATAAAATTTTTGATTCTGTGTCTGCTACTTGTTACCAATTGCATTAGAACATCAGAACAAACGTTTAATAATGTGATGTTGGATGTAATGGGTTTAATTTAAAAAGGTTGAATGTTAAAAATATTCCACGATGACATTTGAAAAATTTGGTTGTTAGTTGACCATTATTTTATATTTGGGATTGTAAAAGCACCAGTGTGTGCCAGTATTTTTTCCAGGTACCAATAATTTTTAGATGCGGTATATGTCATATCAGACAATCATGAAACCTGTAAATTAAAGAATAATGTCATATGTGAAGTGATAACCAGTTAAATTCAAGTTTTTATTCTTTTAAAACGCAGTAAAATACTTAATCAATATCTAAATTATTTGACAAGAAAATCAAAATGTCCAATGTCTCGGGCAACAAGTGTTTGCGTTTGTCGATTGATCTTGTCATGATAATGATATTTATACTTTTATTTTTATTCTAGTTGTATCTTTTATATTATCCGTAATTTGTAGTTTTTGTCCATAGTAAAGCAAAAAAACTTTTTCTTAAAAAATCATAATTAATAGTTGAGATTCTTCCAAAAAGGTCATAGAAACAAATACTTTTCCATTAGCTTTTCAGTAGAATATAACATAATTAATAACGCCTTTTGCCAATTGGGTTTTGCGAAAATCGAAATCACTCACAAATAGGCAAAAAGGAAAAATGGAATCATGAACGGGAACATTTTTGGTTTCTCATCTACATATTGAAAAGGGCTGAATATTCCAGGGTTCATATTCAACCTTGAATTCAGTTGAACAGCATCTAATAGCAACCTGTAAAGGAACTTTTGATGAAAGATCATTACCCTGTGCCAACTGTTAACCACAACAGGACCAAAAAATTAGGAAGCTTGAAAATTATGATGATTCTTTCGTTTTTCTTCCTATAGCTCACACTACTTTTTTCTGTCTGATTCTTAATATGATATTTTTGGTGAATAAATACTGTGAAAAGTAATATCAGAGTTTTTTCAGTTCGCCCCATGACATCCCTTTCAGAAATGACAAAAATTCCCAAATAGCACACATATTCAGGGGGTACACTATAGACTAATTAATATACTAAATCAATCCGTAATGCTGTAACGAAAGAATGAATAAGCATCAGGACTCAATATACATAAAAACGAACACAACAATGTAATGAGCAACAACAATGAATCTTCTTAACATGACGTGATATCCAAAAAATTTAGCAATTTCAAAATGTGTGTGTAGCATCAGCACCGGCACTGATGCTTAGGTAACAACACTTCTGGATCTGCACTGGCTAAAATGTCAACGAAAAAATTGGGCGAAAATTAATAACTTTTCGACCAAAAACGACAAAATTAAAAAAAATCACGAAGCTTGGGGGAAAATTATTAAAATTTGCCAAAACTTTTGAAACAAATTTCCAAAATTCGCCTTATTTTTGATCTAAAAATGCTTAAATTCAGAAGAAATTCCTTAAAATGTCGAATATTCATGGAAAAATAGCTAAATTTGCAAGGAATCACTAGCATTTATCAAATTTTCGATCAAAGAAAATGACGGTTTCAAAAAATTTAGCGAATTTAGCATTTAATAGGAAAAATTTCCGCCAAATTTTGGTCAAAAAATAACTAAAATTCAGTGTAATTTTGCAAATTCGGAAAATTGTTGAATTTTCGACCAAAACCTATTGATTCCTGAAGAAATTTCGAGAATGTGCCGAATTTTTGATCGAAAAAATGACGAAATTTTTTGAAAATATTTGTGTAAAAAATTACACTTATTGCGCATAGAATTGGAATTGTTTCGCAAAAATTGCAATCTTTTAACCAAAATTTTTTTTCAGCAAAATTCGTATACTCAAGCGTCAAGATCGATTTTTATGAGCAAAATTTATGTTTTTTGAAAGTAAAATTCAAATCTTTTTAGAGACGGAATTGGCAGTTTTGAAGCTGAATCCGAACTTTGCGAAAAGAGAATAAACTTTTTCCTGCAAACTTCATAATCAAAAAAGCGAAATTCTCATTTTTCCGGGTGGAATTCATATTTTTTTGTGAGTAGAATTGAAATTTTCTCACGATCAAAATTTGCATTTTCTGGGAAGAATTGGCACTCTGTGAGATAAATTCAATTTTTTTCGAAATTCAGATTTCCAGGATAGAAATTCACTTTTTTGTAAGTATAGAACTTAAACTTTTTTGATAAAGATTCGCATTTCAAAAAATGAAGTTCATATTATTCGTTAGAATTCAAATTTTCATGCAGGAAAATTCACATTTACATGAACACAATATACTCCATGTCTGTCTTAACTTTTCTGACCATACAGCTGTGCACATATGTACACTCGCACCATTTTCCCAAGTCTATACTGGACTGGCCCTAGCCAGCATAGCCTGGGGTGAGCATATTTTTGCGTCGCTCTTGCATTTTTTTATGATTCATTGCGCATTGAAACATATATTTAGCTACATTTTATTCACGTTCCGTCGGAAAACGTTTTACATAAGGTTCGATTTACATATAAACTATTTCAATTTGAATTCGGTCAACCGCTACACAATCTTTTTTCCTACTGTATTAATAGTTCTGCGCCACTACATAAACTATTTTTTGTACGACCTTTTTAGATTTACTCTGAAACAATATCATCTTCTACACTTCATCACGATCTTTGTACCGCCTTTCTACCTACAATAGTCTTCAAAAAGTCATTTTCCCTTTTTGTGAGTAACCTGTTGGCTTTTTTCACTTTTTCTTTGATACATCACGTGTATCGAAAAAAGTGCCCGCTTTCAGAAACTCAAAAAATGCATCATTCCCTAAAATCTACGCACTTAAGTGCGAAAAATCGCCATTTTAATATCTTAACCATAAGCTTTTCCAAATTTTTTTACATTAAGAGGTGACCATCAGTACACCACATTCATTGAACTTTACTAGAACTGAATATCTCTAAAATTGAGTGAATTATTGAGGAAAACATTTTCCCAATGGAACACTGACTGTTATAATTGCTGAAGGGCTTCCTTGTTGGCACCGGAGCTGTTGTATGACACCATACAACATCAATCTTACGGGTGGAATGTTGTGTGACATCATACAACATCCCTCCCCCCTTGGAGCAACAGGGGGTCTCCTGATACGGTCACCAGTGCTGAGGGGCGTACTGGGTGGCACCGCTGCTGTCCCACCACTTGCCAATGTTGAGGTAGGCGTAACCATACTGACCAGGGCTCAACAAAAATGGCCGGGTTCAGAACCCATGGATTAGGAGAAACATCAATCCTACGGGTGGAGTGTTGTATGACACCATACGACATAATAACTAACATGGCAGAAAAATGAAACATTTATAACCGGTCAAAAACAGTTCGTGGACATAAGGAGGGGGGACGCATTGGCACTGCTGTGCATCAGTGGGAAAACAAAATGATCAACCAACCAACAAATCAGGAAACCAAACAGCAAAAATCATAGAACCAACCAACCAAAAAGGAAGTCAACGAACCAGGATATTAACCAGCGAATCATGGAGTCGAACAATCACTGGTTGCTTCAACAAACTAACCAGAAAATTATGATATTAACCAACTAACCAGAATATCAACCAATAAATCTGCTAAAGAATTATTGACAGTGTAAATCTACTAACCAACCAGGCAATCTAATGACCAGGGCCCAGTTTCACCACAAAACTCCGTATTAGGAGTAAAATGTCACAAGTTACCAGTCCCATGTTAAGAGGGCTACGAATGGCTGTCTCACCAAAAATCAGAGCTTTCAACCAAGGAATTATGAGTCTAGGAGTGCTATAAGTGACCATTACACCGAAAAATAAAGTTTGTTGTATTTGTAATGTTATGTCGGGGCTTAGATGCTGACAGGAAGGGCAGGAGTGGTCCAGGGGTCGTCCTTAATGCACTTGTTTCCAACACCCATGATTACCCGAGAAACTATTCAAGTACCTAAACCCCACAATAAAATAATCCAAATTAGAAAAGCTTTGGTTTTCTAATTTGAATTCCCAATGCTTAAACTGAAAAATAGGATAGATTTCTCCTAATAATTTTACCTAATGAAAAACAACTTATGTATACCAAATGCAACGTGGGCAGAGTTAATATGCAATATGTCCCGCGTGCTGATAAATAGCGAGGTGCCGAATCCGGGCTACAGCAGGATGCTCTTCGACGGTCTGCTTTGCCCGATCAATCTTGTACTTGCACGCGTTTTTACAGAATCGACAATTTATATGAAGAATCCTTAAATCGGGGGAAACACACTACAACAAGTTTATGAGTATGGGCCCACGAGTTATGTCTGCTACGAGCGACAGTTCTTCATAATTTATGGATGTTCAGTTTCACCAACTGAGTTACTCATCACTATGTTAATGAAAGGACTTGATGAGATTTTCACGGACCAAAAGTGGGTCCATAGGACTCGTAGCTTAGTGGTTAATTTAGCTTTTTTGTCATTCATTTGTTTTTTGTGAACCCAACAAAGAAACGATAATTTGGATCTTTTTTCGAAATTACTGCATTTTGGGCGAAAAAAAAACATTTTTGACATTTTCCTGAAGAACTCAAAAAAATAATAAATTTTATGAAAAACCAATATGTCCATAGGATTGGCGGTGCAAAATAACCCTTCATCCTCTGCCGCCCCCCTCTTCTGGTGAAAAACAAGGGCACCCTCCGCCAGCAAGCCATGACCTCAGAAATCAACTTTGAAGGGTTCCCGTATATAATATATAAAGGGGCGGAGGAACGCCTTGATTGGCTAGTTTCAGAAATGTGCCGCCCATCTTGATTTCTTTGAAGATGGTATCTTAATTTTTTACGAGATGTTATCTTAATTTTTTTCAAGGTGTCATCATGTCATCTTGATTTTTTTCCAAGATTATCTTGAGAAAAATGCGATGCATTTCAAAAAATTGTGATGCACTTGAAAAAAGTTGAACATCGGAAAGCTCTCACATCTTAATTTTTTTGTGATTCATCTTGAAACGTTTGCGAAGCATCTTGAAATTTTTGCGATGCATCTTGAAAAAATGTTGTGCATCGTGTTCAAAGGTAACGATTTTTTCAAATGATAACAAATTTTTTCAAGTGTTAACACATTTTTCAAGTATTAACGAGTTTTTTCAAGTGGCTCTTCTTGTATTCCGTACCAATGACTAACAAAAATAAATAATCTGCAAAAGTCTAGAAACTTTTTGCATTTTTTGTTGTTTTAAATAAAATATAAAACTTATCTTCTCAATAAATTCAGGAAATTTCTGTAAATTTGGCGAATTTTCAAAAATGTGATGAAAATGATTTTCTGTAGAGATTGAAAAATTTTCGAAATTGTTATTATGTTTAAACAAAATTTAACAAATTTTACTTCTTTTAATCGAGAAAATTTCTTCAAGATTTGATGAAATTTCAGAATAACTTAGAAATTAATGATTGTCAGAACAAATTGAAAAGCTCATGGTAGTTTTGTAAAATCATTCACACAGTAGTTTGGCATGAAGATAACAGCCTGTTTCTGAAAGCCTGTCAGTAAAATTACAGTAATTCTGTTTCCCGAAAACTGTTGTTAGGCTCAAGATTCATATTCATATCGAGAGAGAATGAAAAGAAAGTGATCAGAGAATATGCAAAATTATTGTTTCATGCAAATCTGTACTCAACTAATACTGCCCAATCAGTTTGGTATGCGAGACAGTCAATCTAGCCTCCTGCAACATCATTTGACCAGAATCGATGCAAAATTAAAAAACCAAACGAATTCAAAATAAATTCTGACGTCATCACAGAATAATCGAATCAAACGAACCAAATATTTCCCGATCCGATTAAACATGATCAGAAAAACATTACGAATTCCCGTATAATGAGTGCCAAAAAGCACCCATAAAATGATCATTTTACGAGTCCTAGGAAAAACATGGCGAAATACTCTTACTAGGGACTCGTGTTACTCAAAGCACATCATCCGTAGCACAAATTGCATGCACTTAGCTAGGTCTACTAATTTGGGGGAACCAATTTTTTGTAAGTATACATAGCAAATTGTGAAGAACACACTCTATTGGTCATACTTAGCTAAGAAAACTATAGAGCTGCAATTTTTGCACAGTTGAGATGTTAATTTATCACCATGGTTTTTTAAAATGTTCATTGCTAAACCGGAAATAAATGCACCTAAAAAAGTTAATTATTTAGAATGAGGCAAAATGAAGTTAATGGATTGGTTTTTATTGCAAAAAGATATATTATTCTCGAATTTTCGAGAATTTTACATTGCTGCTTGTTAATGTACAAGACGCCTAAGTCACTGGTGCAAATTTGGAAGAGACCAGTCCCTCCCTGTCCTCTCCTCAGCTACGTGCCTGTCACTCGTAGCTTGTAGATCTTCACCCGTAGGTTGTAGCTCGTCACCCGTATCACCAGTGAAGCTGGTGAAATTCACTCCTAGAAAATCTTGCAAGACTCGTAATGTCATGGTGAAACCGGGCCCAGGGACGGAGGACATGAATTTTGGGGTCCGAGTATATTATAGGCTGTCGCCACCACGCCATCTATAGTGTGTAACATCAATATTAAGAAAAAATTCACAGCAAAAAAAGATGAAGTGAATTTTTTTGTATCCGCTTTTAAGACTCTTTCGTCATAAAACGAAGTGGGAAAACTCAGAATAATAATAATATACAGGTTGTCTAAAAAAAGAACACCCCTAAAACTTTTCTAAAGCTTCGCTTTTGTTTCATCTTCTAATGTGCGGTCTGTTGCCTTACATTCGCAGACCACTTAGCTTCGGGCAAGTTTTGGTTCCGTTTCATAATCCATAGAGTTAATAATTCAGATTACTAAAAACATTCTTGCCTTTTGATTTTTCAAAGCTTTTTTCCAAAAAATTAATGAAGCCATTGGATGAGTTTTCTGTGCTGCTGAAGCTCGTTAGTCAAGCAAACGGAGGTCACATAGAAACGAAATTATTGTGATTTGCATATTTGACGTGTTAATGTTTCGTGTCACAATAAATTTTTTCTCGTTGAATTGAAAATATTAATAATTAAACTTCTTGCCGAAACGTTTTGTTGGGGTTTGTAAAAGGTATCCTATGAATGTTGTATTTTGTAGATGGGCCGGGCGTTGATGAATCGTGGGCAGGATTGGGATTCCGAGGTTGCGTCCTTAATGTACGTGTTTCCCACGCCCACGTTTACCCGATAGTCTAATTACTTGTACTTAAACCCCAATACTGAAATGTCCCACCAATTAAGGAAAGCCTAATTTCCTTAACTGTCTCCCTTATTACGTAAGATCGGAAAGGCGAGAGTTTTCTACCTTTATATATATTACGCAATAAAACAAGAAAAACACTTACGTACACAATGGAAAAATGGGCGAGAAAATAAAGTGATCAACTCCCACGCACTGGGATGAAAAAGAAAAGAGTTGCGTGGTGGGAGGCAGCTAATGGCGAAACTAGTGGTGGCTGGCGAGGCGCACAACTAGTGTATAAAAACGAATAAAAATATTAATCAATAACAACCAGAGAGAGAGACCAGCGCACACGTACCGACGTGCGCTACAGTAAGATGGCTGTTAATGGTCGGCGTTGCTCTCTCCACTTGCCACCTGCGGGCCTCTTGGGCGCTTTGTCAAAACAACCAAAATCGGCGGAAAACACACTACAACATGAAATTCAGCAGGTTTATGGCGAAAAGTTTGGCCTATCCATCGCTGAAAACGGCAGGAAAAAATATTGAGTTGAGAAGTTATGTAACAGAGACAAGGGTAGCCTTTTTTGAGACACCCTGTATTTCAGAAATCACCAACACTGATTTAAGATTTACATTTGTCCTGTAACTAGTCACATTACAAAGGGTGGTAGAAAAACAGCTTTAAAAATTGAATATTATCGTTCGTCTGTTGCCCAAGAATCACCGGCCAATCAAAAAAGTACATTTTCGGCCGATTCCCATACACTCAGCCACTCACTATTTGACGCACCAATTTTTAGATGTATCCGATGATGATAATAAATACATATACACGTTTTTTATAGAATCAGTGAAATTTTGTTTTACTGTAAAGTTCGCAGCTATGCTAGTCATTTCGTCGGGCGCACGATGAAAGTACACTCTTTCCAGGACTTTTTTAAGATGAAAAATCACTGGTTAGGGATCAACTATAGCGAAAAGAGCGTACTCGGCAACGATATCAGACGCACGAATGTTCCAGATATTCGTATTTCCTACCGCTTCGAAACTCTAGTCGACGAATTGTGTACACTTTTTTACGCGAGCCATTTGGCTAAACAAGGTGAAAATCCGACAAGTGCCTCCGTCGCCAACAAACGTAGAAGATGAGCATACTCGAAATTGAAGTGATTTTTTGTATAAAACGAAATCATACTGGTTAACAAAGTTTGAAGAGCATGCCATAAGTGGTGGAAAGAAAACTATGTATACCAGATTTTAATATTTTAAATATGCGGATTTTGGTCTTGAAAAAATTTCAAGATTTTCGATGTGCATTTTTGTCGCAGGGCATATTGATCGGGCTTGAAGACATTTTAATTTTTGTTGTCAGTTCAGAGTGATACGTTTAATTTTTGTGCCACTATTTTCCTTTCATCTCAATGTATTATCTTATTAACTCATATTTCAGTCGATTGATGTTAGTCAATTACGTTTATGTAAGCGTTTATTTTAACTTTACTAGAATGTCTTTTTATTTCATCATTAATTGAGTTATTTTCTTATGAAGTTCATTTTTCTAATAAAACACAGCGCGGTCACAATTCCACGTTATATGAAAATTCGTTTAGGCGTTCATCTGTAGAATTGCGCAAATCAAAAACTGTCAACTTAGTTCAGGCGGTTTTTTCACCAGTTTTCGGTTCTATTAGACGTGGGGTTTGTCTATGCAGTATAATTACTGTGAATAGCATGAAAATGACGTGGCATTCTTGAAGTTTATTCTATCAGCCACTGGTGGTTGTTGGGATCTTATGTTAGGGCCGTATAAGACCAATTATTAGACTTGAATTAAAATCTGCGGTCAATTTTTTTGGCAGAAGATCAATTGGAATAATCTACAATTAAAAACATCAATTTTGATCGGAGATTGCCAATTCATCAGGACCTGCTCACAGCAACCAAAGGAGTTCAGGAGTTCAATAGTCTCCGCTTCCACCAAGCTAAGTTCAGGGTCTAGTTACACAAGATTCCCTTGATAAAGGGATCCCCTGCAGCTGGATCAACTCAACGAGTTTCTCTGATTTGAATTTTGATTTCCTACATTGAACATATAGTTTTCAATGATCTATCCAATTTTGTGAATAACGCTACTGGTTACATAAAAAATATTAGTCGATATTACTTATATTTATTAGCAATTTCTGTTACACGAAAAATAATGATATTAGTAATAAATATTACCAGGCTTTTTTTACTCATTTTAGGAGCCTGGGCTCCTAAAAGTTCGAAAATGGCTCCTAAAATTTTACTTCAAGGAGCCAATTTGGCTCCGAAAAATTCAGCCGAATTTTAACCGAATTTTAGTTGTTCTCTAGTGAACAGATTAAAGACGAAAACTCGGTCGCGAACAACAGTAAGGTCTTACTCGATCAAGAAATCAAATAGCAAAATTATAAAAATTTGCCCTATCTGTGATACAAGTAAATTTGGATTAAATACAATCAAACTATACGAATTATATAATGCATTAATTTTTATCAAAAGTATGCATTGATTATTCATGGCCCCTAAAAATGTCTGTTTGGCTCCTAAAAATGTAGGTCTAGGAGCCATTTGGCCTGTAAATTTTTGATGAAAAAAAGCCTGAATATTACTAATATGAAAGAACTAGTTCTCAAAAATATTAGTCAGCCGTTGCATAAAACATTTCCATTAGACTCATAAATATTGGCGAAATGGCCAATATCATTGGCATATCAGTGGTCCATTTATTACCGTGTGCTACACAAACATATTAGTCGTGCAGGTACTAATGAAAACTACTAATATTTTTGCCCAATTTCTTATTGGTCTTTTTTGACCAACAAGTGAAGTTATTCGTGTCCATTTCGCTTTAACTTAGTTTTGAATGTTGATGGAGTTTAATATTTTCGGTAGTACAGCCATTTTTTAATGTTTCTGAAAAGTTTCAGCTAATTTCAATGACTCTTTACTCAATAATGGCATTTTTTCCAAAGCATAGGATTTTTTGCGATTGTCATATGTATATGAGTATTGTGTTTTGAATTAGGCCATGGATTCTAGTTCTGATTCCGAACAGGGCGAATTAACTGCTGTTGATTCCTTAGGGCAACATCAACGAATTTTTAAGAATCACATTAATTTTGATACAATCAATTTTGCATCAAAATTTTGTTTGAGTGCAGCTATGTTTGACGAGATTTCATCTATATTGAACCAAAATTACAACACGAAACTCAAGGAAATTATGCTTTATCGCCAAAACAAGAACTTCTTTTAGGCATTCGATATTTGGCAACAAGTAGGTAGTCACATGAGCCTCATGGGACATACCCATGGTTTATCAAAAGCTTCTGTTTCACGATATGTCCACCGAACTGTTGATGCCATAATTAATTATTTCAACAAAATTGTAAGATGGCCAGCAGATTGTGCAAATGTTGTTCAAAATTTCTATCGTAAAGCTGGAATACCTACTGTAATTCGTTGCATTGATGGTACCCACATACCCAGGGCCCCAAGTGAAGATGAGGAACAATATGTTAATCAACAATGCATCCCTTCGATCAACTGTATGATGGCGGCAGGTAAATTTATTCCATATGAAAATGTGTCTGATTTGCGTATTAGTTATGTAAATAAGTCTACTTGTTGAACAAACATGTGCACATTGTTTGCCTGCTTGTGAATACTAGAAACAAAGCTTTTGTTTTCTATTATCCTAAAAGTGTTTTATTTACAGGCCCATATTTGAAGTTTTATTATGTTAGCCCTTGATGTCTGGGAGTGTGCACAATGTCAGAGTGTAATGAGACAGTACATTAGAAACGATAGAAACGAAGTTCGAGGCCGAATGTTGGCGACCAATACTCGGTGCGGTTTTACTTAGCGATTCAGGATATCCATTGAAGGAATGGTTGATACCGCGAATCATCAATCCACAAAAGATTGCCAAGACTAATTTCAATAGAGCTCACAGATGGACTCGACATTTAGTCGAGAACGCTTTTGGAATTTTGAAAATGGGATTTGCTGCCAATACAAATTGGGCATTGTACCAAAATTTGCATGTGAGATCATAAAATGTTGTTGCATTTTGCATAACTCGGAAAGCAATGGTACAGATCCAGATAATGATTTTGAGAAAAATGGGGATCCAAATATTGAAGTAGAAGCAGACACAGATGATGCAGATGAGCCATCTGTACAAGGAAAAGGCGGAATATTTTGATTTCACTTTTCTGAACATTTTTGCATATGTTTTGATGCTAAAAAAACAAATTTGCATTATTGTTGCTTAAACCTCACAATATTCATAACATAATCACTATTTGTATCATCACTTTGAAAATGAAATGAAGCACCCACAATTGGTGGGGCAAATGTTGTTATTCTTTGAGGACATGAGTATTAAAGCCGGCACGTATAGGTCGTATGGTTAAGGATACCCCTATCTTTTGTGTACAACCTATAATTTGTCATTTTTGGTCGATTTATAGGTCATACAGTAAACATATACGGTCGACTTTTGGCCGATTTATAGGTCGTACAGTAAACATATATGGTCAATTTCTTCCTTGATTTATAGGTCATATGCTAAAGGATACAGGTTCTAGAGTTATCGTAATAGTAGAATTACGGTAATTTTTTGATTATGTTAATAGTCGAATTATAGTAATAGGTGTGTTACTGTGAATGGAAAAGGAAAATGGATGATGAACGGGAAATAGAAAAAGGAAAACTAAAATGAACAAAAAATGAAAAAGAAATAAAAAGAGATTGTGTGTAAAAACGGCTTCCCCCATGGGCAGAGGAAGCCTTTCCAAAATTTGCGCCCCGGGACCCCCTTTGACAAAAGGGCGCAACCTGCAGGCATAAATATGTTTGGAGGTCCCATTCCTGAATGATCATTCAAGTCAATAAATGTCAGAAGGGTCAAATTGGTCAGTAATGATCTGCTTGATGAGTAAAATCTCAAGAGAGTCAATACGGGATGAAACATTATCTTTACGGGTGCATGTGTATAAAGTTTGATTGTCTGCCAAAAATGACCAAGAAGGCCTTTTATAAAAAATGACCAGAGCGAGTTGACCAAAAAAAGCATGTAGACAAATAAGGTCTTTTATAGAAAAATGACCAGATCGAGCTGGTCGTAAAAAGCCTGTAGAAAATTTGGAGAGTTGAAAAATCTTTACATATCAAAAGGAAAAAATTTTTAAATCGATGCAGCATTCTAGTTTATTATAAAACTTTTGAAGCACTGTATTTTTTTTGTTTATCGCAAAAATACTGTAGTCTAAATACAAAAATAATAATGATAACCTCAACAAAAAATGGAAAAACAAAAAAGAAAGCATTTATAAAAATGACTCCCTCCACCCACAGAGAAAGTCTTTCAAAAAAGCGCCTTAGGGCTCCAATATAAGAGGTGCGCCATCTGCAGGTTAACAGATTAGCTGGAAGCCCTGCAAACTGAACGATCATCCAAATTAGAATGGTCTTTTAGATCAGAATGCTCAATTCCACATATAAAAACTCTAAGAGTCTATAAAACTTGAAACATTATTCCTACTGGTTTATACTTATAAGGTTGTAAATGACCAAGTTCTTTTATAGAAAAATGACCCAAGTGAGTCGGACATAAAGCGCGTGTAGAAAAGTGAGCACTTGAGATGCAAAAATATTCTAGATGTAGAAATGTAACTGATACTACAAAAATATTCGAAGAAAAGAAGAGAAAAGAAAAGAAAAGAAAAGAAAAGAAAAGAAAAGAAAAGAAAAGAAAAGAAAAGAAAAGAAAAGAAAAGAAAAGAAAAGAAAAGAAAAGAAAAGAAAAGAAAAGAAAAGAAAAGAAAAGAAAAGAAAAGAAAAGAAAAGAAAAGAAAAGAAAAGAAAAGAAAAGAAAAGAAAAGAAAAGAAAAGAAAAGAAAAGAAAAGAAAAGAAAAGAAAGGAAAGAAAAAGAAAAGAAAAGAAAAGAAAAGAAAAGAAAAGAAAAGAAAAGAAAAGAAAAGAAAAGAAAAGAAAAGAAAAGAAAAGAAAAGAAAAGAAAAGAAAAGAAAAGAAAAGAAAAGAAAAGAAAAGAAAAGAAAAGAAAAGAAAAGAAAAGAAAAGAAAAGAAAAGAAAAGAAAAGAAAAGAAAAGAAAATAAAAGAAAAGAAAGAAGAAAGAAAACACAAGACATATATATAAAATTGTCCTAGGAGGTTAAAGGTCTACTAAATCATCAAGGGTAGCCATACATGAACGCTGCTCTGTGTATAGAAAATTGATAGATTATATTGCATAATGATTTATACAGGTAGATACGATTTTGTATACAGAGTGTTTTCCAGAGCACACATAGAAAGGTTAGACAGCTGAAGCCATTTAGATTGTAAAACCAATTAGAAATGCTAGAAAAGGTCAAAGGTTCTATAAAACAGGGTAGCAAGAGATGCTTTACCAAAATAATTAAGGTGGTGATTATTGTTATTTTGATAGTTTTCTAGAATAACCTAGAACCTAAAGCCTTTAAAGAGACGCAATACCAAAACAATTAAGGTGGTGATTATTGTTATTTTGATAGATTTTCTAGAATAACCTAGAGCCGAGAACCTTCAAAGAAAAACCAAAAAGATTCAACCAAAAAGCAGAAAAAACCGGAAAAGGTTTGATGGGGGTAAAGAGGTATAAATAGAAAAAATAGAAGAAGAAGAATCATTCTTATTTTTGTACCCGCGCGACACCCGAGAGTACCAATGGAGGCCCTATTCGTTACGTTTATTTCGACATTAAGAGCTTCCTACGAGGCTTACGGTACGATGATTTTACAAATATTTTGATTTAAAAATTAATATGGATGCTATTTATAATATTTTTAATTTAGAACCGTTTTTAACGACGGCCAACATCGACGCATGGGCCTCCGTCTTTTGGGATGAGGCCTCCGCGGACTTCAAGATCTGGTGGAAAAGCCAGCAAGGGGTCGAATATCCGGCTAGACAGAAACCCTTTTGGGGTTTTATGAAACGTCTACGCCGGATGTTCAAAAACCCTTCGCTGGCTGACAGCCACCTAGCCTTGCACTTGTGGAACATCCTCCCCCCAGATGGGAGGGCTGAATGGGGAAACACCAACGATGGCTACATCGAGGAGAGGATAGGACTGGCGCTACCGCGCTTCTAGTAAGTTCTGATGCTATAGTTAAACCACATCGTAGATATATAAATTTTTATTTAATGAGAGTAAAAATTATTATAAGCTTTTACTACTACTACAGTATTTCAAGATAAATATGTGTAAGTTAAATTGTACTAGCCGCAGTATGTTACAGATTTTTAATTCATGTATATTAATGCATATTATATAGCTGACTTGTCTAAAACTTACCAAAGAACGTTTCTAGAATATTCTAGAAGCTTTCAATTATTTACACAATTTTATACGATAAAAATTTATGATAAAATAAAGACTATTCATAGATCTTGTACTTATTACTTAGCAGTTAAAATGATATATTAGAGTAAAAGTTTTTTGTTTAACTAAAATAGTTATTAAATTTTGTAAAATTTTTAGTGGATACGCCTGAAACCTTTAGCGAGGTCTGCGATGGTGGCAGCGGCGGCGGCAGCTGCAGTGGCTGAGGATGTATATAGTATCTATGTAAGTAAAAATTTTCGCAAAATTTTTGAAACTTAATTTTTTTATTTTTAGGTAAAATTTGTATATATATGTATATTTTATTTTGTTTTAAATTTTGTATATATATGTATAATTTATTATATTTTGTTTTAAATTTTGTATATATATATATATGTATATTTTATTCTATTTTGTTTCAAAATAAATTAAATTGAATTAAAATTAATAAAATTTTTATTTATTGCGTTTAATAGTAGAGGTAATTTCTCTAGAGTTCTACTATGTGTGTGTGTGTATGTGTGCATCAACTTTTGGAATATAAAAAAAGGGTTTACTGTAGCTAGATAATTAGAGATGTACGAGTAAACGATATGTAGAGAATATGTACAAAATTGCATAAAGTATAGTGGTGCTACTATTGAGAATTGTTGCTGTATTATATAGCTTTCTACAGGTCTTAGGGTAAAAAGAACGTGCCAGATAATTACATAGTACTGTAGAACTAAAGGAGAAAATAAACTAAAGAAGGAGTAATAAAAGGAAGTTCATTTGTAATTAGGGATAAATTGAAAGAATATTTCTAAACAATAGCTAAGGAGAAGGGTTTTATAAACAACAACAACTATAAGTGGTTTTTATTATTATAAAAAATGAGATGAAATGTACATATAAATATAACGTATTTAAATACTATAATCTGTAAAGGTTTCACGATTTTTATCAATCATTACGAGAGAGTCAAATTCTGCCTATATAAGTGCTTCAATACCGCCATCTGGTATATCCTCGCCAAAATTCATCTGTAAACTGGTGGTTCCTTCACCTACGAGTTCCCAAAAAATACCATCCATACCACAAGGAGTCAAATCAAAAACAAAAACCATGTTATGCGTTGTAAAAGAATTTCGAGTAATTTCATTACCCTTGTTATCTGTACCAATTCCTACACCCTCAAATAATTGTATAAAAGTGCGCAAATATTTGTTTTCTTTAAAATTTAACATATACGGTGTTGTAGGTAATGTTGTAGTACCACTTGTTATTTTAATTTCCTTTAATCCGAAATGCTTAAAATTAAAGGGGCTTTGATAATAATCACCCCTAGCAGCCGAACCATCAATGAGCGCCACAATGAGATGACCAGGTAAAGGACCTGTGAACAATGAGTTCAGAGGAGCTGAGTGACGACTAGTTGTTATGTATAGCCTTGTAACATGACACCGACAAATAGAGTATTTTGCAGCTGTATTTTGTAACATGGATTGAATAGCTAGATTGATATTATCCGCAACTTCAACTTTTTTATTAAATAAAGACATGCTTTTAACCTCGATTTTATAAGCTTCGTTGTCAGTAGATATAAATTTTTGCAAGCAAAAATCATCTCTATGTCTGTATAAATCAATTTTCAAAGTACATTGATTCAATAGAAAACGTTCTTGCATAAATAGATCGGCGTGTATAGGAGCCGTTAATTCAACAACTGCACTGTTTTTGAACATCTGAACTCTTTCCAAAGCACCCTTGTTTTTCTTTATATCAAGAACATCACCATTTTCAAAAGCATAACCAGCAGCTGCAACATGTGTCGACTTAGCATCACGACCATAGTTCAATTCCGTTTCCAAATAAGATCTGTAAGCATACCTATCCCCACTGAAATGTTAAAATGTTAAAATTAAAAAAACGTAAACATACATTTAATTATAAAACTTACCTGTCAGATATTAATTTTCCATTTAAGTACATCTTGATCTGTTTAAAAAATGTTTTGCCGATCAAATTAATTGGCGCCACAACGTTACCACTGATATTGTTGTTGGCATCTGCTGTTAAAGTGCAAGCAGAACCATTAGCTTTCATAATTCAAATAGTAAAATATATAAAATTTTTTGATAAGTCCAACATATATGAATCAGGTGAAATAACAAACTGGTAAGGTCCTTCATTAGTACAAGGATTTTGTAACTGAATTTCAGACCGAAAACTTCTACGAATAGCAACTTGTGTTGGAGGTACGGTAAATAAATCTAACTCCATTTTACTACTAGGAGACGATGCAGCATCAATAAATCTACTCATTTTGAATAGATATCCTTGAAACTGACTACTCTACGTGGAGTCTTTTTTAAGAATGAGGAACATCGTTTCAGGTGTTTACGTGTATGTTGTTTTTGATGCTGAGGCTGTTGACGATGACCATCATTTAACTTTTTATTGCTTTTTATATGTATCGTAGAATTTATATGTTTACGCTTCCCTAAACCTTTTCCTTTATGAATGCGCTTGCCCGTTTCATGTAATAAGTTGCCAGCTGCATTTAGTCCATGCTCAGCAACACTTCCTTCAAAAGAACGACCTTCTACACAATCGCCTGCAATTTTGGAACCTGCAGCAAGTGCATGCTTTCCTGCAGATTTTAAAAAAGGCATAGCTAGACGCCACAAACTCTTAAAAAAATTACCAACTCCAGCTCCTTGATGTCTATAATAATACGGGTATGCTGCTCGGAAACCTTCTAAGGTACCACCTAACTGAAATTGATTATCTTGAATGCTGCGTTGATAAATATTGATCCAGTAATCAATGGTTTCGGGGATAAATACAGTATGCATATTATGCTTTGAAAATCAGAAGAAGGAACAACTAAATGCATTAATTAATTAAGAGCGTTTGCGAAAATTCAACCTGATGACAATGTGTCCAAATGCAAATGAATGAATGAATGAATAAATAAAAATGTGTTACTATCATTATAGGAATAAAGGAGTACGTCGCTGAAAATGTAATTTAACTATAACATTCCCAAACTGAAAGGGTATATGCTCATTCATACTGTTTTTTATATTAATTTCAAGTACTGTAATTTCTTTTAATTGAATGGGTATATAGTGAGGTATTTCATATAATCGACTCACATTATCTTTGTATTTTCCCTGAACATTTACTATTCATAAAAGTGGTGCTAAAGTATTTCCAACAATCTGATTCTCAATAATATTACAGTAAACATAAAAACTTTCTAAATTATTTAAATTTGGTGGTTGAATTCCTAACATGTATAAATGATTAGTTCCTGGCTCAGCAAGAAAAACAGCTTTGGATGGTGAAATATGCGTGTTGGAATTTTTTGGGGGTTTCTCCCCAACAGTATATAGGTTAATATTCACAGCTCTATTTAAAAAATCATCAGCTGTTGCATAGGCAGCAGTATTGGTAGAGCTTTGTAATCGTCGTCGTCATCCTTTGTAATCGTCGTCGTCATCCTCATTTTGTATATACTTTTCTAAAATCCAGCTGTTGAATTTTTCAGGATAACCCCACCACTTCACAAGTACTCTATTCTGGCCATCTGGTAAACGTTTAGTTTTCAAAACCTCTTCAATTTTGTATTGTTGATATTAGGATTAAAATCAATTTTCTGTAGTTCTTTTTCATAAAAACGTCCTTCTATATCTTCACCTTATAAATCTTCAATTCTATAAAGTATATGATTTCTAGTCTTCAAAATATGTTTTACTTTGAAAACTTCTTCACTCCATTGAGGTAAATAACCTTTGTCAAATACACCTCTATGTTTACTAATTCACACATAATCTCCTATATCAATCTTAGACTTTCTAGTGTATAATCTTTCAGGGTAGAGTCTTTGCCATATAATTTTTTTGTTAGAATAATCTACAGTAATAGGTTTTTCCTTAATTGATCTATGAATAGAGTGATTATAGTTGGAAACAACTGAGGGTAATATATCGATCCATTTATAAGTTGTAAACTCTGTAAAATATTTAAATAATTTAGTTTTTAAAGTTCTATTAAACCATTCCACTATTGAACATTTAATGTCTTTATTTTGAGAAGCAAAAGAATGTATATCATTAGTTTTCAATAATTTTTGGAAATCTTTGTTGACAAATTATTTTCCTTTATCGCTGCTCACTCTCCAAGGGAATCGACCTCTTTTTAAAATATTTTGAAATGCATCACATACATTCTTTGCATGTTTTAATTTCAATGGCTCAACCCATGCGTATTTACTTAATACGTCTATACATGTAAACATAAATCTGTATTTATCCTTAAAATCTGCTAAAGAAGACATGTCTGCCAAATTAATTTCCCATTGTTGATCCATAGCTGTAACATAAATATGATTATGTGAAAATTTTTTGTTGATTTGTTTATGTAAGGTATAACTATCTTGTTTTGAAATCCAATCTTTAACATTTTTACATGTAATTGTTTTATGGTGTTTTCTAGCTTCAACATACAATTTTTCAATACTAAAAAAAGCTATAAGATTTCTGTGTAAATTTTTGTATAATTTTGAAAGTAAGGTGTTCATCACTCTAGTACAAAGGAGTATACCATCTAAGTGCTCTAACTTTTTGCTGTATCTTCTTTTCTGTCCAGTTTCCTTTATTAAAGAATGAATCATCTTTGATATCTTCTTCTGCACCACTTAAAAATAAATCAATACCTTTCACGAGTGGTTTATTCAACTGCTTGCGACTACTAACTGTCTGATCATCTGATTCTTCCTGAGGTGTATGGTAGGAGAGCTTCCGAGGTAAAGTGAATAACATTTTACGTAAAGGGTTTCCTATAGCCTCTAAGGGTACATTATGTTTTTTCAAAGCATTAGCAAATTCGTCTACTCCAGCCGGTTGCGTAATGTTTGAACGTTTACCTGACAAATCATCTAATAAATCAATAAAGTGTGATCCTCCAATTAATTTCCCATCAATTAATACTTCACCTTGCTTATCAACCTTTATACTAGGGTTATGTCACACATGTTCCAATAATAATGATGCTGAGCATTTAAACTGTTTAGGAATGTTTAGGAAATTTTCATTTTCATTATCACCAATAACTTTTTGTTTTAAAATCACTGTAGAAGGTTGAGCCTTTTCATGTTCAAAAGTAAAATATAGTGAAAATAGTTGCGAGTACATTTTGTATTGCTCTTCGGGTGTTAACGTATTATCTTTCAAAAGGTGCTCTAATTCATTATGATACATGTCAACTTGCTTAGCTATACCTGTCTTTTCATTTGCACTCGTCAAAGAAGAAGCAAAAGAATCCTGAGAGTTATTCAACTTATTCAGAACCTCATGAGGTATAAGAGCAAATTTACTAGCAAATTTCATTCTATAATAATTTCTCTGTAACAAAACTTGCTAATGTAGATAATAAAGCAGGTAGTACTAGACGTAAAAATGCTCCACCACTTTGAACAATTCTTACATGTTTATTATGTAAATCTTTTTTCTTGTTTTTTTTGGTGTCTTGTAGGTAAACCTCTGAGCAATAATTTATGTTTGGCCAATTTCTTTTTTAAGTTTGAATTAATAGGAATATTACTGTTCAAAATGTTCAAACAAATTTCACATATACAACAGATCAAATTGGGGGTGGAATGTTGAAGAAAAGCACCTCTTTGAACACGATTTGAATTTTTCAACACATTGAGCTCGTGAATATATTTCTTTAATCTAGAAGCCGTACAAAACAGACCATACAGTACAGAAAAATTTTACAATAATGACCAAATGATGAATAAACAATGAAATATTTAATGTACATTAAGATAGTAATGAAGCTTCATTTTGTATAATGATATTCAACTCTTCATGTTTAGAAAAAGCACACAAGTTATTCATATTCATAAAAAATACTTTGTGAGTTGTGTCTCGCTTTAAAAAAAGATCTTCTACAAAAATAGCACGAGGTTCGACCATATCCAATTCCAGCTGTAATAATCTATCAAAACACCAAAATTGTGTAACTTTTTTACATCCCATGCGTAAACCAACTTCACGACGTAAATGATTGCACACCTTAACTATGTCTTTTTAAAAAATCTTGGCTTCGGGTGAGAAATGAGTCCAAAACAAATCAGCTATCTCACATTTCTGTTTGTTAGTTAGTATTTTACCTTAAATAAAAATAGCATAGTTTAACAAGTAGTTGAAGAGATATAAAATTTTTACCTTTTACTTTATTTTGCACCATTCTGACAAAAACTTCAAATGCAGCTGACATCGTAATTGTCGCAAAACAAATGAATTATAGAAAAGCGACCAACTTCTTCAAAATTTTCGACTAGACTGATGAAGGGTATAATATTTTTTTCTGATTATGTAATAAATCTACCATATCAATATATCTTAATCTAGTTCTATTGATGTACAAGTTTTGAAATTTACCGGTAGGACTACAACAAGAAAATACGACAGGATTGAAAATATATATTTTGAAACATGCTTGTAATTGCATAAACTGTCCGTCATTCTGAGGACAATGTAAAATTTTTTCTACATAAAGTAGTAAGGGTGTTATATGTAATTTATAATTTTTCCGTAATAATTTCCGATCTGTAACATTTTTTGTATTTGGTATCGTAAAATCTGTAACATTTACAGTTTCATTTACAGTTTCTCTATTTTCATAAAATTGAAAAGGGTATTGTACCCATACAATAAAAACAGCTATAAAAAGAATCACTGTGAGACTATTAAAAAAATGTATTTACTGTATATCATATCGCTAAAAAATAGGATCCCACTAACTTGTATAAAGTTTTTTCATAAAAATGAGGAATCGTTCAGGTGTATATAAAATCATATGATCATTGTCGGGAAATATATTAGATCTAAGTTGATATTTTTCAGGACATGTCTGTGTGAGATCTATTAATAAATAACCATATGGTTTAGTAGTAGCATCCTCATACACCTCTATGAAATAATTTGAAGTAGTTGGAAAAATCTGCCGAGCCAGAGTGCGGACTTGCAATCTATCGATAGGGTTTTTTAAAAGAATCAAATATTGAGCATTTATCTTACTCATACGCATTCCATCAAAAAAGGCATTCTGAACTATATGTATGATTGATATATTCCAGTGATGCGATCCTTTAGTAAAAAGTTGAGTTAAATGTTGATCATTCTTCATCTCTTGCATCATATCATCCATAATTAATAATTTAGGTGTGTCTTTACTTTTCTGAAGTTCATCCAAAACAGGCGAACCTTGAATAAAATCTACATAAGAACATTTCTGAACTAACTCGTTGTAAGCTTCTTGCCATTTCGAATAACACCAATAAATTTTCATAGGAGCAGGGGGAATCATTTCTTTAGCAAAAATTACAAGTTTTTTAACAAATTGTGTTTTTCCTGATTTTGTTGGAGCAGAAACTATGCAATTAAATGGGTGTTTCTATATATAAAACTTCTCATCATCATTTGACATCTTTTTTTCATAACAACAACAAAAACCAGCACCTTTTAACTTGAACAATTTTTAAAATGATTTTTATTTCGAACAAATTGCTATCTATAATTATCAAAATTACAATATAATAAAACAATACATATGTAAATTATAAAGATACTGTATGCAAAAATATACATGCAAAGTATGTATGAAATTATATAAAAAGCAAACACATAAGCAAACACATAAGCAAACACATAAGCAAACAAACTATAACTAATTAAAACATGTAATGAATGTAAGCAAAACTGTAATGAATGTAAGCAAAACTTTTACAATTTACGGTTAATGGACTCGCGTAGTGTTTTGATAACAACAGCGTCATCAAAATCATAATGATAACCTTCATCAATAAAATGAGCTACAGTATCCTTAAGAAATTTACCACCAGTACTTGTAAGTGGGATACATCTAAATATGTAAATCTTGCTTAGAAGCGTGAAGACAGTAATAACCTTGAACCTCCCCTATAACGTATTCAAAACAGTCAATGATAATTCCCATCTTTTCATATAAACGATTAACTGTTGGTTTTATTTCAATATTATATTTGGAATGATGACCTGGACAATGATGATCCTCAATAATTCCTACCTCTTTCGTGCAATAACAATCAAAAATACACCCATTAAAGATGCCTTGTATAACTAGCTTGGCACATACAATTATAAATAATTTTTCACCTTTTACTACTTGCTCATCAAAAAACCGTGGAATATCTAAACCCAGAACACGTAACTCACAAATACGTTTGGTTTCCGCGTCCAGCAAACTGGTATCTGATGCTGAATGGTAGTCTTGATCATTGAAACAGTCGATGAAAAGATCGTTAACAAATGTCGTTTGAACGCTAACTGTCTTTAGATCTTCACTAGTATCGCTCTGTTCTCCAGGGAATTTTGTAGCATCAACACCTTCTTCTTCTTCTTTAATGATTTTCTTAGCAACAGCAACTTCTTCTTCTTTAATGATTTTTGTAGCATCAGCAAATTCTTCAGCAATTTTTGTGGTAGAATCATCTTTTCCAGGTGTGTCATCATTATCCTTTGTTTTGTGTTTTATCACTAATTGGTGTTTTACTGCTAAAGCATTGTACTCGTTTGAAATAGCTGGCGCAATCTCATGTATCATAGTAGTCCAACGCCAAAATTGCTAGAGGAAAAAACATTATATACTTTAAAAGAAAAAATAATTCAAGTTTCAAATTGTTAAAAGAAAGAAAGAGAGAATTCATATATCAGCTCACTTCTTTAGATAAACTCCATTTCCTTCCATTAAACAAATTGTTAAATCATACTGTAACCCCATCCCTCTCGACCATCATCTTATAACCTACATTCATGCTGCATTGACCTCCATGTGAAAATGTCTTTTCAATAATATTGACATTGCGACCTAGTATACTGTATTGTGGTAAAATGAGGTTGAATCCACGACGGTATGCCTCTTTTGTTTTAGGGTGGACGTTACGAAAATAAATTGACACGTATCTACCTTCAACCACTACAAACAATGCTATGTTTACGTTGAACATGAGCTAATGTTCCATTTTCAAAAATTCTTGAAGAAATATACCAAGGAGAGAGAGAGAGAGAAAAGAAGCGAGTAGTTTTTGTAGCAACAAAACAGATAAATGTATGAAGTGTTCAAAATTTTAGAGTAAAAGGAGGTTATAACTATAATAAAATAACCAGGATATATAGCTTATAGATGTAAGAGGAGGAGTTATAAGCATAATAAATATTCAAGACATATATCCTACAGTATTCTACTATTCTGAGGAGTATATGAGAGGAGGAGCTATGTTCTACAAAAATAAAATAAAATGTGTTTATGTGCTATGGTAACCTTTGAGATCAAAGCTAGAAAAATATATGTGTTTTATGTGTTATAGTAATTATCAAGGTCAAAGCTATAGAAGTAATATAGCCACGTGCGCATGAGTTATAAGGGTCTTTAAAGCTTTCCCACATAAAAAGAAAAGATGGTGCAACAGGGTTATAAACAGCTATTACAGTTATTTTATAGCTTCAAGAATCAAAACAAAAATACTAGGGTTGTACAGTAAAACAGGTTTTCAACTGGTTTTATCTGGTTATATGCTAATAAAATAAGCTAAAGAAATGATATGGGCACGTGTTCATGAGTTATAGAGGTCTTTAAAGCTTCCCCATCATAAAAAAGAAAAGCACCACAATAACCTCGTAAACAATAATTAAATCTCTACCATAAAATTAATAGTTTTTGCTAATTTATAAAAATTTTCTATTATTACTGTATAAGTTTTGATGAATAGGTTGTTTTCTATTTTTCTAGTTTATAGTTTTTATATTTTCTAGTTTGGATAATTTTTATAATGAAACCTATTTACGAGGATATTACTTCGGACGAAGACGACATGCCTATAGAAATTTCAGAAGATATTACTTCAGATGAAGATGACATGCCTATGGAAATTTTAGAAGATATTACTTCTAATGAAGATGATGAAACGATCGTGAATGAGTCTTCAGAGAATATTACCACTGAGAAAGAAGAAGAAGAAACACTTGATAATAATATTTTGGAAGAAGAAGAAGAAGAAGGAACTGTTTTAGATTATGATGATGATGAAGATGATCAATACAAAAGTTATACGCCTTACAGTTCTGATGAGGAAGAGATTTACGAAGCAGCTCAAATTGGTGGCGGTGGTGGTGGTGTTGGGGGTAATGGAGGTGTAACGAATGCATCTTTTGTTGCGGATGATTTTTTCGAACTAGGTCAACCCAGTACCATAAATATTGGGCGTTTTAATACTGAAGGTGGCGAGTACTCTTTGAACTTTGGTAATACTGAATGTATGGATGATTTAAATGCTCAACTAGTGCCAATGTTTCAACGTATAGTAGAACAAATTTCTGAGAATGTCCCTGATAATGTGTTCATAGCGTTTTCCTTTGACCATCCAGATTTGACAAAAGGTCGTGTTTTGATACCTTTTAGACCGAAACATGCTTTAACTGGAGATTTGATTGTAAGCACTCTTAATGCTGTTCTTCAATCAAATGAGCAAATACAAATTGATAGCCATCAAGCTACAATTCGTACGATTGTTGTAACACCACCTGAGGGTAGTGGTAAGCTAATTAAAATTACTTATGTAACATTTTATTTTTATTTATTTATTTTAATTTAAGGTATTCACAATGCTCATCAATATTTAAAACATAATGATTTTCTGAAAGATAAATGCTGTATTATTCAAATCAACAACACTGATGATTTATGTTTTGCTAGAGCTCTGGTTGTTGCTAGAGCTTACATTCATAAAAAAGGTAGGAACACTGAGCACAAATGGGAAAGTATTCGAAAGTCTGACAAGTCACATGTGCTGCAAATAAAGGTTGCTAAAGAACTGATGACCCTAGCAGGATTAGCTAATCATCAAGGGGCTTGCGGTTTTCATCAGTGGGAACAACTGCAAGCTGTTTTATCACCCAATTATCAAATCAAAGTTTTTAGCAAAGAAAGATTTAAAGATTTAATATTTAGAGGTTAGAGTTTTTATTATTTTTCTGTTATTGTGTATGTATGTAAAGTTTTAAGGACCTGAAGCAACGCATGTTTTGAATATTTACCACCATGATAACCATTACTCGGTCATTACAAAGATGCCTGGTTTTTTTGACTGCAGCTACTTTTGTCCTCATTGCGATCTAGCCTACAATAGCAAAATGGAACACAGATGCAGAAAAGTTTGCCCTTTGTGTTACAATACACCCCCATGTAATCAATTTAATGCTCGAAAATGCAAAGATTGTCTGTGATATTTTAAAAACGACGAGTGTTTTGCTCAACACAAGTTTGTTTTTACTCAAAGAGGTCAATCGAAACGTCAAAAACTGGGGTATCTATTTGTGACCCTTTCAAAGTGTGTGAGCAATGTGATACACTGATTCGAGGAGCACATTCTAAACCTCATAATTGCGGTTATTTTGAATGCAAAACATGCAATAAGAGCATACCTAGAAAAGGTATTGAATACAGTATAATTATTTTGTTTTATATGAAAACTTTTAATTTTTAGGACATTTATGTTTTATGCAACCTGTTGGTAGTGAACAAATTGAAGAGGAAGAAGATGTATTTGAAACAAATGTTGATGAGGATGGGTGTCTAGTTGATAATGAAACAGGAATTACCAATAAGTGCCCTGTTAATCAAAAATTTGTTTTTTATGATTTTGAGACTACGCAGGAAAAAATTCTACGACAAACCGAATTAGGGGATGTAATTGAACATGAGCCAAATTTATGTGTTGTCCATACTGTATGCGATCAGTGTCGTCAAAGTGAGGGAAATTTTTGCTGTGATACATGTGGTCAACAGGAGCATATATTCAAAGGCTCTACATGTCTAAATGATTTCTGCGAATATCTTTTTGCAAAAGGTATGAAAAACATTACAGCAATAGCACATAATTCTCGAGGATTCTATGGACAATTTATAATGCAGTTTTTGTATCGTAATGGTCATCATAAACTACATATCATTAATAAGGGTAAATTAGTAAATTGTTTATAGTTTTTTCATTCTCATCTATTTATTTATTTATTTATTTATTTATTTATTTATTTATTTATTTATTTATTTATTTATTTATTTATTTATTTATTTATTTATTTATTTATTTATTTATTTATTTATTTATTTATTTATTTATTTATTTATTTATTTATTTATTTATTTATTTATTTATTTATTTATTTATTTATTTATTTATTTATTTATTTATTTATTTATTTATTTATTT